>JAEHOE010000299.1:0-45065 GCA_016858145.1 Edaphochlamys debaryana | reverse complement strand
CCGCGGACCCCTTCTCTCCTGTCCAGTAATCCCTCTCAGAGAAAAAAAAAAAAGTGGAGAGAGATGGGCGCTCTGGAGAGGCGGGGCAGGCCGGGGTTCGGGCCGCGGACCCCGCCGCCGCGCAACATCGGCCCGCTTGCTTCCCGTCCGTTCCGAGCCGCCAACCCCCTTGCAAGCATCTATTAGATGTATTGAAGGGTTTCCGAGGCTTGGGCGGTGCGGGAAAGGGGCGGGGAGAGAGATGTGTGCGCTCTGGGAGAGCGGGCGGGGGCAGGCCGGGGGTCGGGGCCGCGGACCCCGCAGGCCGCGGCAACATCGGCCCGCTCTGCTCCCGTCCGTTCCGAGGCCGCCAACCCCCTTGCAAGCATCTATTAGATGTATTGAAGGGTTCCGAGGCTTGGGCGGTGCGGGGAATGGGCGGGGAGAGAGATGGGCGCTCTGGGAGAGGCTGGGGCAGCCGGGTCGGGGCCGCGGACCCCGCCGCCGCGCAAAATCGGCCCGCTCTGCTCCCGTCCATTCCGAGGTCCGCCAACCCCCTTGCAAGCATCTATTAGATGTATTGAAGGGTTCCGAGGGCTTGGGCGGTGCGGGGAAGGGGGCGGGGAGAGAGATGGGCGCTCTGGGAGAGGCGGGGGCAGGCCGGGGGTCGGGGCCGCGGACCCCGCCGCCGCGCAACATCGGCCCGCTCTGCTCCCGTCCGTTCCGAGGGCCGCCAACCCCCTTGCAAGCATCTATTAGATGTATTGAAGGGTTCCGAGGGCTTGGGCGGTGCGGGGGAAGGGGCGGGGAGAGAGATGGGCGCTCTGGGAGAGGCGGGGGCAGGCCGGGGGTCGGGGCCGCGGACCCCGCCGCCGCGCAACATCGGCCCGCTCTGCTCCCGTCCGTTCCGAGGCCGCCAACCCCCCTTGCAAGCATCTATTAGATGTATTGAAGGGTTCCGAGGGCTTGGGCGGTGCGGGGAAGGGGCGGGGAGAGAGATGGGCGCTCTGGGAGAGGCGGGGGCAGGCCGGGGGTCGGGGCCGCGGACCCCGCCGCCGCGCAACATCGGCCCGCTCTGCTCCCGTCCGTTCCGAGGCCGCCAACCCCCTTGCAAGCATCTATTAGATGTATTGAAGGGTTCCGAGGGCTTGGGCGGTGCGGGGAAGGGGCGGGGAGAGAGATGGGCGCTCTGGGAGAGGCGGGGGCAGGCCGGGGGTCGGGGCCGCGGACCCCGCCGCCGCGCAACATCGGCCCGCTCTGCTCCCGTCCGTTCCGAGGCCGCCAACCCCCTTGCAAGCATCTATTAGATGTATTGAAGGGTTCCGAGGGCTTGGGCGGTGCGGGGAAGGGGCGGGGAGAGAGATGGGCGCTCTGGGAGAGGCGGGGGCAGGCCGGGGTCGGGGCCGCGGACCCCGCCGCCGCGCAAACATCGGCCCGCTCTGCTCCCGTCCGTTCCGAGGCCGCCAACCCCCTTGCAAGCATCTATTAGATGTATTGAAGGGTTCCGAGGGCTTGGGCGGTGCGGGGAAGGGGCGGGGAGAGAGATGGGCGCTCTGGGAGAGGCGGGGGCAGGCCGGGGGTCGGGGCCGCGGACCCCGCCGCCGCGCAACATCGGCCCGCTCTGCTCCCGTCCGTTCCGAGGCCGCCAACCCCCTTGCAAGCATCTATTAGATGTATTGAAGGGTTCCGAGGGCTTGGGCGGTGCGGGGAAGGGGCGGGGAGAGAGATGGGCGCTCTGGGAGAGGCGGGGGCAGGCCGGGGGTCGGGGCCGCGGACCCCGCCGCCGCGCAACATCGGCCCGCTCTGCTCCCGTCCGTTCCGAGGCCGCCAACCCCCTTGCAAGCATCTATTAGATGTATTGAAGGGTTCCGAGGGCTTGGGCGGTGCGGGGAAGGGGCGGGGAGAGAGATGGGCGCTCTGGGAGAGGCGGGGGCAGGCCAGGGGGTCGGGGCCGCGGACCCCGCCGCCGCGCAAAATCGGCCCGCTCTGCTCCCGTCCGTTCCGAGGCCGCCAACCCCCTTGCAAGCATCTATTAGATGTATTGAAGGGTTCCGAGGGCTTGGGCGGTGCGGGGAAGGGGCGGGGAGAGAGATGGGCGCTCTGGGAGAGGCGGGGGCAGGCCGGGGGTCGGGGCCGCGGACCCCGCCGCCGCGCAACATCGGCCCGCTCTGCTCCCGTCCGTTCCGAGGCCGCCAACCCCCTTGCAAGCATCTATTAGATGTATTGAAGGGTTCCGAGGGCTTGGGCGGTGCGGGGAAGGGGCGGGGAGAGAGATGGGCGCTCTGGGAGAGGCGGGGGCAGGCCGGGGGTCGGGGCCGCGGACCCCGCCGCCGCGCAACATCGGCCCGCTCTGCTCCCGTCCGTTCCGAGGCCGCCAACCCCCTTGCAAGCATCTATTAGATGTATTGAAGGGTTCCGAGGGCTTGGGCGGTGCGGGGAAGGGGCGGGGAGAGAGATGGGCGCTCTGGGAGAGGCGGGGGCAGGCCGGGGGTCGGGGCCGCGGACCCCGCCGCCGCGCAACATCGGCCCGCTCTGCTCCCGTCCGTTCCGAGGCCGCCAACCCCCTTGCAAGCATCTATTAGATGTATTGAAGGGTTCCGAGGGCTTGGGCGGTGCGGGGAAGGGGCGGGGAGAGAGATGGGCGCTCTGGGAGAGGCGGGGGCAGGCCGGGGGTCGGGGCCGCGGACCCCGCCGCCGCGCAAACATCGGCCCGCTCTGCTCCCGTCCGTTCCGAGGCCGCCAACCCCCTTGCAAGCATCTATTAGATGTATTGAAGGGTTCCGAGGGCTTGGGCGGTGCGGGGAAGGGGCGGGGAGAGAGATGGGCGCTCTGGGAGAGGCGGGGGCAGGCCGGGGGTCGGGGCCGCGGACCCCGCCGCCGCGCAACATCGGCCCGCTCTGCTCCCGTCCGTTCCGAGGCCGCCAACCCCCTTGCAAGCATCTATTAGATGTATTGAAGGGTTCCGAGGGCTTGGGCGGTGCGGGGAAGGGGCGGGGAGAGAGATGGGCGCTCTGGGAGAGGCGGGGGCAGGCCGGGGGTCGGGGCCGCGGACCCCGCCGCCGCGCAAAATCGGCCCGCTCTGCTCCCGTCCGTTCCGAGGCCGCCAACCCCCTTGCAAGCATCTATTAGATGTATTGAAGGGTTCCGAGGGCTTGGGCGGTGCGGGGAAGGGGCGGGGAGAGAGATGGGCGCTCTGGGAGAGGCGGGGGCAGGCCGGGGGTCGGGGCCGCGGACCCCGCCGCCGCGCAACATCGGCCCGCTCTGCTCCCGTCCGTTCCGAGGCCGCCAACCCCCTTGCAAGCATCTATTAGATGTATTGAAGGGTTCCGAGGGCTTGGGCGGTGCGGGGAAGGGGCGGGGAGAGAGATGGGCGCTCTGGGAGAGGCGGGGGCAGGCCAGGGGGTCGGGGCCGCGGACCCCGCCGCCGCGCAAAATCGGCCCGCTCTGCTCCCGTCCGTTCCGAGGCCGCCAACCCCCTTGCAAGCATCTATTAGATGTATTGAAGGGTTCCGAGGGCTTGGGCGGTGCGGGGAAGGGGCGGGGAGAGAGATGGGCGCTCTGGGAGAGGCGGGGGCAGGCCGGGGGTCGGGGGCCGCGGACCCCGCCGCCGCGCAACATCGGCCCGCTCTGCTCCCGTCCGTTCCGAGGCCGCCAACCCCCTTGCAAGCATCTATTAGATGTATTGAAGGGTTCCGAGGGCTTGGGCGGTGCGGGGAAGGGGCGGGGAGAGAGATGGGCGCTCTGGGAGAGGCGGGGGCAGGCCGGGGGTCGGGGCCGCGGACCCCGCCGCCGCGCAAAATCGGCCCGCTCTGCTCCCGTCCGTTCCGAGGCCGCCAACCCCCTTGCAAGCATCTATTAGATGTATTGAAGGGTTCCGAGGGCTTGGGCGGTGCGGGGAAGGGGCGGGGAGAGAGATGGGCGCTCTGGGAGAGGCGGGGGCAGGCCGGGGGTCGGGGCCGCGGACCCCGCCGCCGCGCAAAATCGGCCCGCTCTGCTCCCGTCCGTTCCGAGGCCGCCAACCCCCTTGCAAGCATCTATTAGATGTATTGAAGGGTTCCGAGGGCTTGGGCGGTGCGGGGAAGGGGCGGGGAGAGAGATGGGCGCTCTGGGAGAGGCGGGGGCAGGCCGGGGGTCGGGGCCGCGGACCCCGCCGCCGCGCAAAATCGGCCCGCTCTGCTCCCGTCCGTTCCGAGGCCGCCAACCCCCTTGCAAGCATCTATTAGATGTATTGAAGGGTTCCGAGGGCTTGGGCGGTGCGGGGAAGGGGCGGGGAGAGAGATGGGCGCTCTGGGAGAGGCGGGGGCAGGCCGGGGTCGGGGCCGCGGACCCCGCCGCCGCGCAAAATCGGCCCGCTCTGCTCCCGTCCGTTCCGAGGCCGCCAACCCCCTTGCAAGCATCTATTAGATGTATTGAAGGGTTCCGAGGGCTTGGGCGGTGCGGGGAAGGGGCGGGGAGAGAGATGGGCGCTCTGGGAGAGGCGGGGGCAGGCCGGGGGTCGGGGCCGCGGACCCCGCCGCCGCGCAAAATCGGCCCGCTCTGCTCCCGTCCGTTCCGAGGCCGCCAACCCCCTTGCAAGCATCTATTAGATGTATTGAAGGGTTCCGAGGGCTTGGGCGGTGCGGGGAAGGGGCGGGGAGAGAGATGGGCGCTCTGGGAGAGGCGGGGGCAGGCCGGGGGTCGGGGCCGCGGACCCCGCCGCCGCGCAACATCGGCCCGCTCTGCTCCCGTCCGTTCCGAGGCCGCCAACCCCCTTGCAAGCATCTATTAGATGTATTGAAGGGTTCCGAGGGCTTGGGCGGTGCGGGGAAGGGGCGGGGAGAGAGATGGGCGCTCTGGGAGAGGCGGGGGCAGGCCGGGGGTCGGGGCCGCGGACCCCGCCGCCGCGCAACATCGGCCCGCTCTGCTCCCGTCCGTTCCGAGGCCGCCAACCCCCTTGCAAGCATCTATTAGATGTATTGAAGGGTTCCGAGGGCTTGGGCGGTGCGGGGAAGGGGCGGGGAGAGAGATGGGCGCTCTGGGAGAGGCGGGGGCAGGCCGGGGGTCGGGGCCGCGGACCCCGCCGCCGCGCAAAATCGGCCCGCTCTGCTCCCGTCCGTTCCGAGGCCGCCAACCCCCTTGCAAGCATCTATTAGATGTATTGAAGGGTTCCGAGGGCTTGGGCGGTGCGGGGAAGGGGCGGGGAGAGAGATGGGCGCTCTGGGAGAGGCGGGGGCAGGCCGGGGGTCGGGGCCGCGGACCCCGCCGCCGCGCAACATCGGCCCGCTCTGCTCCCGTCCGTTCCGAGGCCGCCAACCCCCTTGCAAGCATCTATTAGATGTATTGAAGGGTTCCGAGGGCTTGGGCGGTGCGGGGAAGGGGCGGGGAGAGAGATGGGCGCTCTGGGAGAGGCGGGGGCAGGCCGGGGGTCGGGGCCGCGGACCCCGCCGCCGCGCAACATCGGCCCGCTCTGCTCCCGTCCGTTCCGAGGCCGCCAACCCCCTTGCAAGCATCTATTAGATGTATTGAAGGGTTCCGAGGGCTTGGGCGGTGCGGGGAAGGGGCGGGGAGAGAGATGGGCGCTCTGGGAGAGGCGGGGGCAGGCCGGGGGTCGGGGCCGCGGACCCCGCCGCCGCGCAACATCGGCCCGCTCTGCTCCCGTCCGTTCCGAGGCCGCCAACCCCCTTGCAAGCATCTATTAGATGTATTGAAGGGTTCCGAGGGCTTGGGCGGTGCGGGGAAGGGGCGGGGAGAGAGATGGGCGCTCTGGGAGAGGCGGGGGCAGGCCGGGGGTCGGGGCCGCGGACCCCGCCGCCGCGCAACATCGGCCCGCTCTGCTCCCGTCCGTTCCGAGGCCGCCAACCCCCTTGCAAGCATCTATTAGATGTATTGAAGGGTTCCGAGGGCTTGGGCGGTGCGGGGAAGGGGCGGGGAGAGAGATGGGCGCTCTGGGAGAGGCGGGGGCAGGCCGGGGGTCGGGGCCGCGGACCCCGCCGCCGCGCAAAATCGGCCCGCTCTGCTCCCGTCCGTTCCGAGGCCGCCAACCCCCTTGCAAGCATCTATTAGATGTATTGAAGGGTTCCGAGGGCTTGGGCGGTGCGGGGAAGGGGCGGGGAGAGAGATGGGCGCTCTGGGAGAGGCGGGGGCAGGCCGGGGGTCGGGGCCGCGGACCCCGCCGCCGCGCAACATCGGCCCGCTCTGCTCCCGTCCGTTCCGAGGCCGCCAACCCCCTTGCAAGCATCTATTAGATGTATTGAAGGGTTCCGAGGGCTTGGGCGGTGCGGGGAAGGGGCGGGGAGAGAGATGGGCGCTCTGGGAGAGGCGGGGGCAGGCCGGGGGTCGGGGCCGCGGACCCCGCCGCCGCGCAAAATCGGCCCGCTCTGCTCCCGTCCGTTCCGAGGCCGCCAACCCCCTTGCAAGCATCTATTAGATGTATTGAAGGGTTCCGAGGGCTTGGGCGGTGCGGGGAAGGGGCGGGGAGAGAGATGGGCGCTCTGGGAGAGGCGGGGGCAGGCCGGGGGTCGGGGCCGCGGACCCCGCCGCCGCGCAAAATCGGCCCGCTCTGCTCCCGTCCGTTCCGAGGCCGCCAACCCCCTTGCAAGCATCTATTAGATGTATTGAAGGGTTCCGAGGGCTTGGGCGGTGCGGGGAAGGGGCGGGGAGAGAGATGGGCGCTCTGGGAGAGGCGGGGGCAGGCCGGGGGTCGGGGCCGCGGACCCCGCCGCCGCGCAAACTCGGCCCGCTCTGCTCCCGTCCGTTCCGAGGCCGCCAACCCCCTTGCAAGCATCTATTAGATGTATTGAAGGGTTCCGAGGGCTTGGGCGGTGCGGGGAAGGGGCGGGGAGAGAGATGGGCGCTCTGGGAGAGGCGGGGGCAGGCCGGGGGTCGGGGCCGCGGACCCCGCCGCCGCGCAACATCGGCCCGCTCTGCTCCCGTCCGTTCCGAGGCCGCCAACCCCCTTGCAAGCATCTATTAGATGTATTGAAGGGTTCCGAGGGCTTGGGCGGTGCGGGGAAGGGGCGGGGAGAGAGATGGGCGCTCTGGGAGAGGCGGGGGCAGGCCGGGGGTCGGGGCCGCGGACCCCGCCGCCGCGCAACATCGGCCCGCTCTGCTCCCGTCCGTTCCGAGGCCGCCAACCCCCTTGCAAGCATCTATTAGATGTATTGAAGGGTTCCGAGGGCTTGGGCGGTGCGGGGAAGGGGCGGGGAGAGAGATGGGCGCTCTGGGAGAGGCGGGGGCAGGCCGGGGGTCGGGGCCGCGGACCCCGCCGCCGCGCAAAATCGGCCCGCTCTGCTCCCGTCCGTTCCGAGGCCGCCAACCCCCTTGCAAGCATCTATTAGATGTATTGAAGGGTTCCGAGGGCTTGGGCGGTGCGGGGAAGGGGCGGGGAGAGAGATGGGCGCTCTGGGAGAGGCGGGGGCAGGCCGGGGGTCGGGGCCGCGGACCCCGCCGCCGCGCAACATCGGCCCGCTCTGCTCCCGTCCGTTCCGAGGCCGCCAACCCCCTTGCAAGCATCTATTAGATGTATTGAAGGGTTCCGAGGGCTTGGGCGGTGCGGGGAAGGGGCGGGGAGAGAGATGGGCGCTCTGGGAGAGGCGGGGGCAGGCCGGGGGTCGGGGCCGCGGACCCCGCCGCCGCGCAACATCGGCCCGCTCTGCTCCCGTCCGTTCCGAGGCCGCCAACCCCCTTGCAAGCATCTATTAGATGTATTGAAGGGTTCCGAGGGCTTGGGCGGTGCGGGGAAGGGGCGGGGAGAGAGATGGGCGCTCTGGGAGAGGCGGGGGCAGGCCGGGGGTCGGGGCCGCGGACCCCGCCGCCGCGCAACATCGGCCCGCTCTGCTCCCGTCCGTTCCGAGGCCGCCAACCCCCTTGCAAGCATCTATTAGATGTATTGAAGGGTTCCGAGGGCTTGGGCGGTGCGGGGAAGGGGCGGGGAGAGAGATGGGCGCTCTGGGAGAGGCGGGGGCAGGCCGGGGGTCGGGGCCGCGGACCCCGCCGCCGCGCAAAATCTGCCCGCTCTGCTCCCGTCCGTTCCGAGGCCGCCAACCCCCTTGCAAGCATCTATTAGATGTATTGAAGGGTTCCGAGGGCTTGGGCGGTGCGGGGAAGGGGCGGGGAGAGAGATGGGCGCTCTGGGAGAGGCGGGGGCAGGCCCGGGGTCGGGGCCGCGGACCCCGCCGCCGCGCAAAATCGGCCCGCTCTGCTCCCGTCCGTTCCGAGGCCGCCAACCCCCTTGCAAGCATCTATTAGATGTATTGAAGGGTTCCGAGGGCTTGGGCGGTGCGGGGAAGGGGCGGGGAGAGAGATGGGCGCTCTGGGAGAGGCGGGGGCAGGCCCGGGGTCGGGGCCGCGGACCCCGCCGCCGCGCAAAATCGGCCCGCTCTGCTCCCGTCCGTTCCGAGGCCGCCAACCCCCTTGCAAGCATCTATTAGATGTATTGAAGGGTTCCGAGGGCTTGGGCGGTGCGGGGAAGGGGCGGGGAGAGAGATGGGCGCTCTGGGAGAGGCGGGGGCAGGCCGGGGGTCGGGGCTGCGGACCCCGCCGCCGCGCAAAATCGGCCCGCTCTGCTCCCGTCCGTTCCGAGGCCGCCAACCCCCTTGCAAGCATCTATTAGATGTATTGAAGGGTTCCGAGGGCTTGGGCGGTGCGGGGAAGGGGCGGGGAGAGAGATGGGCGCTCTGGGAGAGGCGGGGGCAGGCCGGGGGTCGGGGCCGCGGACCCCGCCGCCGCGCAAACTCGGCCCGCTCTGCTCCCGTCCGTTCCGAGGCCGCCAACCCCCTTGCAAGCACCTATTAGATGTATTGAAGGGCTCCGAGGGCTTGGGCGGTGCGGGGAAGGGGCGGGGAGAGAGATGGGCGCTCTGGGAGAGGCGGGGGCAGGCCGGGGGTCGGGGCCGCGGACCCCGCCGCCGCGCAACATCGGCCCGCTCTGCTCCCGTCCGTTCCGAGGCCGCCAACCCCCTTGCAAGCATCTATTAGATGTATTGAAGGGTTCCGAGGGCTTGGGCGGTGCGGGGAAGGGGCGGGGAGAGAGATGGGCGCTCTGGGAGAGGCGGGGGCAGGCCGGGGGTCGGGGCCGCGGACCCCGCCGCCGCGCAACATCGGCCCGCTCTGCTCCCGTCCGTTCCGAGGCCGCCAACCCCCTTGCAAGCATCCATTAGATGTATTGAAGGGTTCCGAGGGCTTGGGCGGTGCGGGGAAGGGGCGGGGAGAGAGATGGGCGCTCTGGGAGAGGCGGGGGCAGGCCCGGGGTCGGGGCCGCGGACCCCGCCGCCGCGCAAAATCGGCCCGCTCTGCTCCCGTCCGTTCCGAGGCCGCCAACCCCCTTGCAAGCATCTATTAGATGTATTGAAGGGTTCCGAGGGCTTGGGCGGTGCGGGGAAGGGGCGGGGAGAGAGATGGGCGCTCTGGGAGAGGCGGGGGCAGGCCGGGGGTCGGGGCTGCGGACCCCGCCGCCGCGCAACATCGGCCCGCTCTGCTCCCGTCCGTTCCGAGGCCGCCAACCCCCTTGCAAGCATCTATTAGATGTATTGAAGGGTTTCGAGGGCTTGGGCGGTGCGGGGAAGGGGCGGGGAGAGAGATGGGCGCTCTGGGAGAGGCGGGGGCAGGCCGGGGGTCGGGGCCGCGGACCCCGCCGCCGCGCAAACTCGGCCCGCTCTGCTCCCGTCCGTTCCGAGGCCGCCAACCCCCTTGCAAGCATCTATTAGATGTATTGAAGGGTTCCGAGGGCTTGGGCGGTGCGGGGAAGGGGCGGGGAGAGAGATGGGCGCTCTGGGAGAGGCGGGGGCAGGCCGGGGGTCGGGGCCGCGGACCCCGCCGCCGCGCAAAAACCGGCCCGCTCTGCTCCCGTCCGTTCCGAGGCCGCCAACCCCCTTGCAAGCATCTATTAGATGTATTGAAGGGTTCCGAGGGCTTGGGCGGTGCGGGGAAGGGGCGGGGAGAGAGATGGGCGCTCTGGGAGAGGCGGGGGCAGGCCGGGGGTCGGGGCCGCGGACCCCGCCGCCGCGCAAAACCGGCCCGCTCTGCTCCCGTCCGTTCCGAGGCCGCCAACCCCCTTGCAAGCATCTATTAGATGTATTGAAGGGTTCCGAGGGCTTGGGCGGTGCGGGGAAGGGGCGGGGAGAGAGATGGGCGCTCTGGGAGAGGCGGGGGCAGGCCGGGGGTCGGGGCCGCGGACCCCGCCGCCGCGCAACATCGGCCCGCTCTGCTCCCGTCCGTTCCGAGGCCGCCAACCCCCTTGCAAGCATCCATTAGATGTATTGAAGGGTTCCGAGGGCTTGGGCGGTGCGGGGAAGGGGCGGGGAGAGAGATGGGCGCTCTGGGAGAGGCGGGGGCAGGCCGGGGGTCGGGGCCGCGGACCCCGCCGCCGCGCAAAATCGGCCCGCTCTGCTCCCGTCCGTTCCGAGGCCGCCAACCCCCTTGCAAGCATCTATTAGATGTATTGAAGGGTTCCGAGGGCTTGGGCGGTGCGGGGAAGGGGCGGGGAGAGACACTAGACAACACTAGACAACACCCCCAACACTTGCTGCTTCACGTCCATCGTGCGAACATGTCGGCAGTCAAGCTGTCACGCCGGCCCCTGAAGATCGTCATTATTTGCCACTAGGCGCTTCCTGTACCACTGTAGGGTTTGCGCGGAGGGCTGGGGAGGCCTCCGCTCAGTACCATCGGTCAACGAGTCGCGGACCTCTGGCGCTAGCGGCCAGGAGTGGACTCAGCAGCTTTCAACACGGCACAGAAGCCGATTAGCACGAGTATTGGGCGCGAGGGACGGGGCTGCGGGTTGCCGGCAGCACTTGCCGGTCGCTCTGCCACAGCCAGCGAGTTTGCGGGAGCCTGCGCCTCTTGGTCATAGAGAAGAGTGCCTTCTATGACGGGGGCGCTTCAGCTTAGGAAGGCCGCTCGAAGGCCGCGGGCGCATTTCTAGCATCTTCTCTCACCCATCAGCAAAGGCAGCCGCAGCAGCACGCCCAGAGCTTGGCTGCTGCATCACCAGAGGGGCCGTGAGGTTAATGGGCCGTGGTGCAGGGTGCTGTGCGGATGACTCAGGTGAGCTGGGTGCCACCGTGTCGGTGGGCGGGGGCGGCCCCAGGCCAGGCCTCCGCCGCACCCACCGACAGCTTGCCCCGCACGGCGCCCAGCCATGGCCGGGCCGGGCCTGGTAGCATCCCGGGCGACAGGGGCAGCGGGTCAGCAGCTCCAGGGCCGTCTGTCGGCCGTTGGGGTGGCGGCAGTGGGGCGGCGGCCGGCCCCCGGGGCCCCTTTGCCCCCACTTTGGGCAACTGCAGCTGGGCTGAGGCCGGGGCAGGAGCAGCAGGTCGGGAGCCGGGGTCCTCTGTGCCGCTGTTTAACACCCCCAGCTTTCAATCGGGTGTTCTCGCCCTGCCTGGGCAGCCGGGGGCACAGCCCCTCACGCAGGAGTGGCACGGGCCCCACCTGCAGCGGGAGGCGGTTGCCCTCCGCCGGGAGGCGGTTCGGCCGAGGGTTTGCCCCCCGGGGTGGCGGGCGATCCACACGCCCTCCGTGACCTGTTTGCGGATCTTGTGGCGGCACTAACGCGGCTGTGTCCCGAGGCTATGCAGGGGTACCAGGCGGCACACTACCTGCCGCCATACACAGGACCGGGCGCGCGGGGGCTGCTGGCATTCCGGCCCACCTTACACGCCGCTTCCAAGGCAGCTGCGGTGCAGCAGCTGGTGCGGGCGTCGCCCGTACGAGTGGAGGTGCCGGGTCCAGATGGAGTGGCGGTGCCAGTCAGGGTGCGCATCGCCGCCGTGTGCCCACAGGTTCACCCCTTTGCGGCCCGGGTGACCGTGATCAATCCCCCCCTTGGCAGCGCCGTCACGGGTTTCTTCCGCTGCCTGCTCATGTCGGCGGGCTACCGGGTGACTAACGACCCGCAGGACCCGGCAGGGGCGTTCGTTGCTGGGGAACGGTTGGGGGACGACTTTGGGCGGGGTGGGGTCCTACGGGGGGCGCTGGCTAGCCATCTTTTGGCGGGGGTGCGGGGCCCGGCCCACGACCCGCACCTCTCCCGCCTGCGCGGGCTCCGCGTCCCGGGTGTGGGGCCTGTGGGTCTCGACATGCAGGTCTCCGTGGCACCACCATCCCACGCCTTCTCGGTGGACCCCGGCACGGAGCAGGCTGCAGCCATGGATGGACACACGCCCGCCGCCGGCAGCTCGGAGGCGGGCAGCTCGGAGGCGGGCGAGCGCCACTCGGCACCGGCCGCAGGGCCGGCGACGGCAACACCGACAGCAGCCTCCGCTGGCCCCCCACCAGCCTGCCCCGCGGCGGCAGCCGCCACCCCGTCACAGGGTGCGCGCGTGCCGCCTGACACAGCGCCAGGGCCTGCTGCTGGCGCCCTGGCGCCAGACCCCCCTGCCCACCCCCACGAGGCAGCGGCTCCGCTGCACGCCGCCGCGGTGGCAGCCCCGCACGTGGCGCCCACAGTGGGCGTTGCACCAGCCGCGGCAGGGACGGCAGCAGCATCCCCCGCCGGCTCTCCACGCCCGGAGGCGCCGCCGGCCACCCCTGTGGGCCCGCAGCCGGCCGGCGCTGCTCCTCCCTCGGGTGCAGCGTCACCGGCGCCCAGTGTACCGCAATCTGGCGCGCCCACACGGACTGCAGCACCGCCGCCCGCCCTCGATGCTCGTGCTGCGGCGGGCGCTCAGCGCCTGCAGGCATCCATTCCAGTCGCCAACCGCTTCTCCCTACTTGTGGACTCGCCGGAGGAACTGGCGCCCGCTTCCGCGGCGGCGCACACAGTGGGTGGGAGCGTGGGGACGGGCACAGGCCAGGGAGCAGGCCCGGGGGTGGGGAGTGCGGCTTGCGCTGAGTCCGGAGAGGGGGTGCCGGGGCGAGCGGAAGAGGGGGCCGGGGCGGGGGCCCCAGGTGGGGGGACTGGGGAGGTTGTGGGGGCAGGGCAGGGGTTCGGTGGGGCGACACCGGCTGGGGGTGGCGGGCATGCCGGCCCCGCCGCCAACCAGCGCCAGGCGCCCCCCGCGCCTCGCCAGGTCTCTGGGGCCGCCTGCCCGGGCGCTTCCCGCCCTAGCAACCCCGGGGGCATGGCCCCTGCGGGGCGGAGGGCCCCAGCCGGGGGCGGCGTGGCCCCTGACCACGGGACGGAGCCGCCCGGGCCTGCTCCGCCTGCCCCTCCCGCCAGCACGCCTCCCCGCAGGACATGCCAACTGCCGTCCGACCAACCCTCCGATGGTGACGACGAGGCGTACGGCCTGGCCCTCCTCGAACACGAGGGCCACCAGATTCTTTCGGAGCTGGCCTCGCCGCCGCGGCGGCAGCCATCCTCCCAGGCTGGCTCCGTGGAAGCCCGCCTGGAGCGGCTCCTGCTCAGCCTGGAGCCGGCGCTTCGCATCTGTGGCGTGCCCAGTGGGCGTGCTGCGGTGCTGACACGGCTGCCCCGGGAGGACATGCAGTGGATCCGCGCCTTCGTGCTCAGCAGCAGCCGGCGGCCGGAGGCGCACGAGGCGGTGCTGGCGGCGCTCCGTGACGTGGCCGAGGCCCTTCAGGACAGCCTTGACGCCTGGGCGGCCCCACGCTCACGGCGGCCTCCTGGCGGTGGGGTAGGCAGCGGGCGTGCGCCGCCGCCGCCACCGCCGCCGCCGCCGCCCGCCACACCTCAGCCCCAGCCTGGCGTTCCAGCTGCAGCCCCGGCGCGCCCGCGCCGCCGCCGCAGCCCGCGGCGTGACGTCAGCATGCACAGCACCGACTCGGACGGTAGCCAGAGCTCCCACAGCCTGCGTCGGCAGCGCACGCGCTCTCCCGCCACACAACCCAGCGCCCCGGTGGCGCCCTCTTCCTCTGGCCGCCGCCGCCGCCACGTAGGGGCGCCGGGCGGCCAGCCGCAATGAGGGCGCCACGTACGGCCGCGAGCATCACGCTCGTGACCCTTAATGTCAACGGGCTAGGCTCGCGGCCCAAGGCGCAGCGGCTGCACGCATGCCTGCAGCACCAGCACCCGACAGCGGTTTTCCTGCAGGAAACCAAGCAACAGAGCACAGCGGCGCTTCAGCAACTGTTGCAGCACAGCCAGGGGCCCGGGCTTCCCTGGCACGACTCGGTAGTGGCCAGCGCTGCCCGGTCCACACACTCTACCGGCGTTGCCATTGCCGGGCGCCCACCGCCGGGCTGCCAGGCTGCTGGGCATGGCGCCGACGAGCAGGGGCGGGTGGTTTGGTGGGACTGGGACGCGGGCGGCCTCCGGCTCCGCTTGGTGTCTGTGTACGCGCCAGCTGACGGCGGCGACCGCCCAGCGTTCTTCCAGCAGCTGGAGCAGTGTTTCAGCACGGATCGACAGCTGGTGGTGGGCGGCGACTGGAACTGTGTGGTGGAGCCACGGGACGAAGCCACCCGCTGCACCGCCCGCGCAGCCGGGCGGTTTGAGCTTGCGGCACTGCTTGGCCGGCATAACCTGGTCGACCCCTGGCCCCGCCACCAGCCCCACGACCCAGGCTATACTCACCCTGCCACGCCTAAGCCAGCCTCGTACGCTCGCCTTGACCGGTGGTATGTTTCTGCACCGCTGCTGCAGCATGTTAGCCTTGTTAGCCGGGTTTTTGGGGCACCTGCCGACCACCACGGGGTGCTGCTTCGCCTGCTGCTGCCGGGGCTGCCGCAACCATGCCGCAGCCACCCCCGGTTCCCCACGTACCTGCTGTTCCACCCACGGCTGCTGGGGCAGCTGCAAGGCCGCCTCGATGCTTTCCTCGCAGACCTGCCGCAGGGGGATGCTCGTCACAGGTGGGAGTGCGCCAAGTCCCTGCTGATGGAGGCAGGGCGCGACATCCACCTGCAGCACCAGCGCGCCCAACGCCGCGCCTACCTGGCTGCCGTGGCGGCGGCATCCCGTGCCGCCCGCAAGGCGGAGGCGCCAGGCGCTCCCTTGCACCTCCGCCAGGCGGCCGCAGCCGCAGCAGCCGCCGTGGCGGCGGTGCAGAACTCTGCCTTTGCCGGTAGCCTGGAGGCACGTGCTGCCCTGATGGAGGAGCACGGCGAGCAGGGCACGCGCTGGTTTCACCAGCTGGGCGCGGAGGCTGGGGAGCGGCAGCCAATCACAGCACTGAGGGTGCCGGGGCAGCCAGAGCCCGTGTCTCTGGCCGGGCCGGGGGCCGCAGAGGCAATCTCTGCCGCCGCCCACGCTACCTACAGCAGCGATGCACCGGCAGGCCTTTTCTGCCCGGGCGTCGTCTGCCCTGACGCCCAGCGCCAGCTGCTGGCCGCCGTCGAGCAGCGGGTGCCAGACGAACTACGGGAAGCGGCGGAGGGGGAGGGAGTGACTGGCGGGGCAGGAACTGCGAGCGGCGCTGGCCGCCTCCGCCAACGGCAAGGCGCCCGGGCCTGATGGGCTCCCGTATGAGGTATACAAGGTGCTGTGGGGTCGGCTGGGGCCTCTGCTCGTGGCCGCGGTGGGTGAGGTGTTTCGGGCAGGGGAGGGAGCGGAGGCCGACGGGGGTCGGGCCATGGCGGGCTGCCTGCCGCCCAGCTGGCGGGTGGGCATCATCATCCTCATCTACAAGGGGAAAGGGCTTGATATTACGGTTCTGACCTCTTACCGCCCCATCACCCTGCTTAACACTGACCTCAAGCTTGTCAGCAGGGCGGTCAGCAACCGCCTGCAGCCCGGCCTCGATGCCTGCATAGACCCCCTGCAGACCGCCTTCGTTGACGGCCGCTGGATCGGCGACAATGTCCTGTACCACCACGCCCTGCTCTTTTTTTTTTTTCTGAGAGGGATTACATGGACAGGAGAGAAGGGGGCGAAGCCAAGCGGACCTGCCTCTGAAGGACAGACCTGAAACCACCGAGATCCCCGCAAACTCTGGAAGAAATAACCGCATGAGATGATGAGCTGCCAGCAATCAACCACTCAGCCAGGACAAGGACGGGTGCCGACAGGAAGGAACGATAGGAAGACGCGGCACCATGAGAAAGGCCGGACCCCCACGGCGCAGGAAGAAAGAGTAGACCCTTGGGCCAGAAAACCCATGACCCCGGCCACAGCCACGCACTGGGACAGGGCCGTTCCCTGAAGCTCCCTCTCAGAAGACACCACCTCCGGTCAGGTCTAGCTATGCCCAGCTGAGACGTTCTGGGCACCTGCACCGGGTTCCTAACCACCAGACGCAGGCCATGACTATGCCCAGTCCTCAAATCCTGGGCACCTGCTCTCTGGCCCCCACACCTACAACAAACCGCCCACAAACAAGACCTCCGCACCGACCCTCAACTGTCAACACCGCAGGAAGAAGTAAAGAGCCCCACTATGAGTAAAACGAAACACAGGCCTGATAGCAGAAAGCAAAAGCACTTCCTCCATCGTCAGACTCGCACTCCCGGTTGACCGGTCACGTCTGTCCACGGCCTAACATGCACCCCCCAGAAGAGGAAGAAACAACCAGGGCACTTAACTAGGCCGCCCCGCGCCACCCAGCCACCGCACTAGGGGACCCCCCAAAAAACGTCTAGGACCCTCAACTTAGCCGCCACACAGCCCCCAACCATTGCACAAGAGACAAACCAAAGGAGAAGAGAAACCTGCATACGAAGGACCACAAGCCCGCACCCTGATTCTGAAGACTGGAAATGCTGGCGCAGCTGACTGCGGCGGGGAAAACAGAACAGGGCGGACCCACAACCAAAACCCGCCGCTGCTGCACCAGCTCATAAATATGGAAAGCTCTCGAACCCGCCAACTAACCAGCAAGACGCACACACCTGATATGCTCCACAGGTAGCGACCCTATGCGTGCCCCCCAGTCCAAGACCAACAAACACCGCCAGAGCACCGGTGGTTCCCGGCCTCTCTTATTGCCCTCGGTCACTGAGGTAGCCCTGCTCCCGTCTCGCTGCCGTCCCCTTCCGGCACAGTGGATGGTGCCAGGCGCTCCCCACCGTGCTCGCCGCCGACCGTCCTGCCTCCTCCTGCTCCAGGGGCGTCGGTTTCGGGTTGCCCAGCGGCGTTCAGTGTTGCTGCGCGCCGCCTGCACTTCCGGGGGGCTGCGCCTCCCTCGTTGTGGTGTCCTGCGGGGGGCGCGGCGGGGCGGCAAGGACCAGCGCCCCCACGATCCCCAGGGGCCCCCGAGTCCGCCCCCGCTGTGGAACCCAGGTGCCCGGTCCCCTCCCTATCGGCCAGGTTTGGGTCACCCGCTGTGGCCCCTCCACCCCCCGAACCGTTGCGATCCCGCCTGGATCCCTCCCGCTGCCTCTTGCCTCGTCGCTCAGTCCTCACTGGGCGCTCGCCCAGCTCCTCTTCTCCACTGCCGGGGCAAAGGCGTTGGACCCCTGCGGCTTCCGCGGCCGCCGCTCTCCTCCTCTTGCGAGTCCCCGCTGGGCTTCCTGTAGCCGAACCGCTCTCTGCACCGGCAAGCACTGGGAGGCGAGCGTCCAGCCCGGAGGGGCTCCCAGAGTGCTCCGACCCAGCCCTGTCGTGGGCTTCCAAAGCTCCTTCACCGTGCTCCTGGGCAGCAGCTACCTCAACCGCCCTGGTCGTCCCCGCTGCCTGCTGGCTTGGCTCCCCAGCGCCCTGGCCCGAGCTGCCTGGACCCGGTCCCCCCCTCCCCATGTCCTGCACCTACTGCCGGTAGGCCGGAGGCCAATGGAGCTGGGACGGGGTGCGTCAGGTTGAGGCGCACACGTAGTCGCGGCTGGCCCGCAGCGGCTGTCTCCAGGGTGCAGAGGACGCCTCGGTGCGCCCACGTGGACTGGAACGCTGACAGCTGCGGGGGGCGAAGCTGGGCGGTGATGAGGCTGCGCGGCAGGCTGGAGAGCACGTCATCGGGCAATGCGGACATGCGGTACTGGGCCCACATAAGGCGCTGTATCTCCTGTATGGCGTGCTGCACAGCCGTGGCTGAAGTCCGTTTCCTGGGGTCCACGTCGCGGTGCGCACACCACACGGCGTGGAGCCAAGTGATGCGCACCGCCGTCCACAGCAGACGTAGCCCCGGCTGGTCGGGGTACGACGCCCATGCGGCTGGGCAATCGCCAAGCATGAGGGCGGCGCTCTCGACGGGGGGTCTGGGCCCCCCGGAAACGGCCGCCCACAAAGCGCCCACCCAGTCCCGGGCGGGTGCGTAAGCTGGACATTCCAGGAAGATGTGGGTGAGACTGTCGCGAGGCACGTGCCGCCGCCCAGGTTGCGCGGCGCAGGTCGGGTTAGGGCACAGGTGCCCCTGACCTCGGTTCTGGTGGGCTGCCACATACAGGCCGCACGCCAGGCGGCCGTGTTGCAGCCGGTACGCCAGCGCCTTGGCCCGGTTGCTGGCGGGGCACTCCCACAGGCGTTGCCACACCTGCTTGCGCTGGAGGGGGCTGGGTGGAGCGCCGGCGGGCGGGGCGGCAGGTGCCACTGGAGAGGCTGGAGCTGCCGGGTCAGGGCCTGCTGCGTTGCCGGCGGGTGTTGCAGGGGCTGCTGCTGCTGCGGGTGCTGGGCTGGTCGCGCGGCCAGGGTTGGCTGCACGAGCGGGTGCGGCGGCGGGGTGGTGCTGGTGGGCGCGCCGCAGCCGGGGGCTCCTGCGCCGTCCGTCCGCTACTGATGGGGCCGGGTCCTGGGATGGAGAGTCCTGTGTTCCTGTGGGCCGGGCACGGGGCTGCATCCAGAGAACCGGTTCCGGCGGCAGTTGCGCAAAGCGCGCAGTTCCAGAGTGGGGGCGCCGGGCCTCCCAATCCCGTTCCTCCCGTGCGAGCACACTTCCCGTCTGCCCTCCGCCCCCACCCGGCCACGCTACCGGTGTAAGGGGTAGGGCGCCAGCGCCGAGCTGTTGCTGCGCTGCCCACTCCGTCATGCGCTGTCGGGTGTGGCTGACTGTGTAGTGGACGAGGGGCACAAGGCCGTGTCCATGTCCGAGCGGGTTGCACTGCAATGTTGGCCAGGGGCCTAGGAGGAAGCGCCGCACCGGCCAGGCTGCGTGCCGTTCCTGCGGCGCCGCTGCGTTGTAGACCATGCGCTCCTCCAAAGTCCACAGGCTGCGCGGCTTCCGGGCTGGCAGGACGCAGGCTGGTGACCACGCTGCTGCTGCCCCCGGGCCCGGCAGGTGGGAGGCCAGGGCCTCCAGGCTGCCGTCACGGCTGACGGCAAAGAGGCCCCCCACTGCGTCCCGGACCCACCCGCCGTCCCCGGAAGTCTCCCAAGCTGCGGCTGCCAGGGGCTGGGGGGCGCCCAGTCCCGCCGGGAGGAGGCGCAGCCAGCTGGGAGGGGCGGCGCTGGCAATGGCGATGAAGAGGGGTTGTTGCCGCACGTCCTCGCTGGCTTGGTGGAGCTGTGCGACTGTGAGTGGCAGGTCCGCGGGCAGGGGGGAGGGGGGCTGGAAGGGCTGGCGGGTTGAGGGGTCGACCAAGGCAGCGTTAAAGAAGAGGGGCTCCTGCAGGATGGCTCGCGGGTCGGTGTCTGGCGGCAGGGGGCAGGGTTCTGGGCGGGTTGCACGGTAGGCAGCAAGCAAGCCAGCTAGCCACGAGGGCAAACCAGCCGGAGCCTGAGCGGTCCCATACACCCAACCCCAACCCCCAGTACCCGGCGGGGCCCATGCCCCGTACAGCGCCTGCAGGAGCTGCTTCCAGGGCTGGCGTCCGGGCTGGGCGAGCTGCGCGATGGCTTTGCCGTGGAGGGCGGTGGAGAAGGCGTCCAGGTCCAGGTGGCCGATGCCGCCTTGGGCGCGGCCCAAGCAGGCGGTGGCGGCCTTGGGCAAAAGGGCCGCAAGGCCGCGGCTAACGAGGGTGGCGTCTTCGGGGAGGAAGGAGGAGGCGACGAAGTCGTTGACACACTTGCGCACGGCGGCCAGCTGGGTTGGCGGCAGTGGGACGAAGGCGAGGTGGTAGGTCAGCGTGTTGCCCAGCACTTGCTTGGCGACGTGGGTCCGCGCCACCAGGTTGAGGCCGTGTTGCCGCCAAGTCCGGGCGAGGCAGTGCAGCCGACCCACACGGCTGCCGTAGCTCAGGCTGGCTGCTCGGTCGGTGTCGGTGGTGAGGGGGATGCCGAGGTGCCGAGGGGGGTCCTCTCCAGGCTGCGGGAAGCTGGCCCCGGTGGCGGCGTGGGCGCCATGCACAGGCGGGTGGGAGCCAAGCACGAACCCCTTGGCCTTGGTAGCGTTCTCCTTGGCGTTGCTGGCGTCGCAGTAGAGCTGCACGGCCGCCTTGGCGATGGGGCCGTCACGGTCCAGGTTCTCCACCAGCAGCACGGTGTCATCTGCATGATGGGAGGCTGGCGGGGCGGGGGCACCGGTGGGCAGCGCAGGGGTTCGCAGGGCCCCAGTCGAGCAGAGGTGGTGAAGGTAGGAGGTAAGGGGTTCGAGCTGCAACACCCAAAGGACGGGAGACAGCGTGCTGCCCTGCTCTAGCCCATTGCGAACAGGGAAAGCATCGGACAGGTGCCCGTTGACCATTACCCGTGCCGCCCCATCAGAGGTGAGGAGGCGCAGCCACCGCTGCATGCGCGGCCCAAACCCCATAGCCTCAACCACCCGGTACAGCCACCCCCTGTCCACCCGATCGTACGCCTTCTCAATATCCAGCATGATGCAGGCGGCAGGCGCCCCCGTCCTCTCCAGCCAATGGGCCATGGCCAGGTGGTACAGCACATTGTCTCCAATCCACCGGCCTGCGAGGAAGGCGGTCTGGAGGGGGTCAACGAGCAGGGCCAGCGCGGGCTGCAGCCGGTTGCTGATTGCCTTGCAGACGAGCTTGTAGTCGCACTGCAGGAGCGTGATGGGGCGGTAGCTGGGGAGGGCGTGACGGGGCAGGCCTTTGCCCTTGTAGATCAGCGAGATGTGGCCCTCCCGCCAGCTGCTCGGCAGCGAGGCCGCAGCGGCCGCTCCATCCCCTACTGAACCTCCCTCAAAAGCCGCATTGGCCGCAGCCAGCAGGCGTGGCCCCAAGGTAGCCCACAGCACCTTGTACACCTCGTACGGCAGCCCATCCGAACCTGGCGCCTTGCCATTGGCGCAAGAGGAAAGAGCCGCTGCCAGCTCATCCAGCGTGAGCTTGCCGTCCAGGTCCACGGCGTCCACCGAGTCCCGCAGAGACGGGGGCAGCCGCCGCTGCAGTCGTTGGAGGAGAGCCTCCTGAGCCTCCACCTTGACTTCCCCTGCTCGGAACAAGCCTGTTGGGCTGTCACTGCTGTACATGGCGCGGGCAGCAGTGCTGATGGTGTTCAGCGCATCAGGGCGGCTGAGGGGGACTGGGTCAGGTGAGCCCGGGACAGAGAGATGAGTTATGAGCTCACGGGATCGGGCCTCCTGCCCCAGCCGGTGGAACCAAGCCGTACCCCGGTCACCGTGTTGATGGTAAGCTGCGTCCAGCGCAGCCTGACTCCGTGCTGCTTGCCGCTGCAGGGCATCGGCGAGGCGGTGACTGGCAAGCGCTGCAGCGCGGTAGGCGGCGGAGCCAGGTGGGGTGTTGACCTGTGCTGCCAGGGCTGCTTTAGCGGAGAGGAGGGCAGAAGAGATCTCAGCGGCCTGTTGGCGGGTGTGCTGGCGGTGGAGGTCATCGGCAATCACATGCAGGCGCCGCTTGAGCACTTCCCAGGCGTCCCGAGGATCCGCAGTTGGCGCTGCACCGTCCTGAGCCTGTGCCGCTGCAGTCAGGGCAGCTTCGAGGGCGGGCTTGAGGCGGGGGTGATAGAGAAGGTAGGTCGGGAAGGACCAACCCTTGTGCCCGAGGGCGGGCAGGTCAGGCAGCGACAGGCTAAGCAGCACGCCCATGTGATCAGCTGGGGCTCCTGGGACCAACTCCACCCCCACTACCCAGGGTAACGCCCCTGCACTAATCAACCAGCGGTCCAACCGGGCTGACGAGTTGCGCTCGTTGGTGGCGAGGTGTGTGAACCCCGCCCCCAGGCCCTTTGTCACCCACGGGTCCACCAGAGAGAATTCAGTTTGCAGCCGCAGCAGCTCATGAGCTCCCTTTTTCCGATGTGCGGACTTGCGTTGCTCCTCCTTGGCCGACACCACGCAGTTGAAGTCTCCACCCATGATGATGTGCCGGTCCGTCTCAAGGTAGGGCCGCAGGGACTCAAAGAAGGCGGGCCGCTCGTTAGCGTCAGCGGGGGCGTAGATGCAGAGCAGGCGCAGGCGGAGGTGCACCACGTCCCAATCCCAACACACCACCCTCCCGTCACTATCACACGTGGCGGCCTGGCGAACAATCCCGGGGAGCGACAAGCCCGGGCGAGCTAGCACAGCCGTCCCTCTGCTCTTCTCCGTGCCGGGGCTGTAAGCCCACTTGCCTTTCCAGGGGTCGCCGGGCCCCCGACCTCGCTGCAGCACCGATTCAAACTCCGCCTGCGTGCTCAGCTTAGCCTCCTGAATGAAGGTGAGGTCCGGGTTGCCGGCCGCCTGCAGCTGGTACCCCCAGAGCCCCAGCGCGCGCCCCGCTACCCCCAGACCATTCACGTTGACGGTCAGGAGCTTGAGGGGGCGCGCGGCGCCAGGCGCGCTCATTGGGCAGCGCCGCCCGCCGCCGTGAAGGGTCGGGCGGCGTGGCGGGGCCGAGGGTGCCGTGCTGCGTCGTACTGTGCGAAGACTTCCTGGCACCAGCTCTCCACGAGAGGCCGCGGGTCCGTCAGCTCGCACGACGGCAGAGGCCGCTGAGTGCTGGCGAACAGCTGGATCAGGAAGGCCCGGCAACGAGTGTGGGTTGCCAGGACGTGCGCGCCGGTCGCCAGGTACGCTGTGATGGCGTCCATCCACCCAGCCCCGAGCTGGATAGGGGCCAGCTTGCGCCCCAGCTGTGCGGGTGACAGCGGGGTCATGCCGGGGCAGAGGAGGAGGTCGTTGAGGTGGCGGGTCGGCAGGGGCCCGTCCTCCGCCGCAGGGGCTGACGCTGGTGTGGGGCCGACCCGGTCCTCCGCCGCTGGGGCGGGCTGGGGGCGGGGCTCTGGTGTAGGGCTGATGAGGGGAGGCGACTGGCTGGGGGCGGCTGCGCGGGGCGGCGGGGCGGCGCGTCGACGCTGGCCAGAGGTGGCGGCGGCAGGGGCGGGAGCCGCCACGTGATCGCCGCCAGGCGGCGGCACCGGACTCTGTGCCGCCGCCGCCGCGGCTGGCGTCGGGGGAACAGGTTGCGGAGCTGGGCTGGGTGGAGAGGTGAGGCCCTGGGCCGGCTGCTGGGAGGGCCCGGCACGGCGAGGGGTAGTGGCGGGCAGGGAGCGGGCCCAGCCCGCCGGCTCACGGCCGGGGCTGGCGGCCGCCTGGGGAGGCGGCGGCGGGCTGGGCGGCGCGGGCGGTCTGCCGCCAGGCCCTCCTGCACCGAGCCGGCCTGGTGGTCCACTGCTGGGCTGCATTCCCACGCCGGCCCGGCGGAGGGGTGAGGTGCTGCGCGCCTTGTCCGTGCTGACCTGCTGGAGGACCGCATCCAGGGGGTTCCGGCGCCAGCTGGACGCCCGATCCGCTGTGCCGGGGGGACTGCCCTCAAAGAGGCTTCTGCCCACGCGCTCAGCCGGAGATGGCCCAGCCTGAGGGGGGGAAGGAGCTGGGCGGACGGGGGTCTGACCGTCGCCCACCCGCTGGGCGGGCAGGGAGAGGGGAGGGGAGGGCGGGCGTGCATCCCTGGGCCCCGGCTCCTCCCCCGCGTGCGGGGTGGGGGGGCTGGGCCCCATGAAACCCTCGGGCCCCGCCCGGGGGCAAGCGGGGTCCCCAACCGAACCCTGGCCCGGTGCAGGGTTTCCCTCCCCTGTCCGAACAGACGCCCCCGTGTCCGGAGCACTGGTGCCCGACTGCACCTGGACCGGAGGTGTGGTCCTGTCCGCCTCCATGGGCTCCCCGGCGGCTCCCACGAAACCCTCGGGCCCCGCCCGGGGGCACGTGGGGTCCCCATCCGTCCCCGGGCCTGGCTTAGGGTGGCCCTCCCCTGTCCGAACAGACGCCCCCGTGTCCTGAGCGCTGGTGCCCGACTGCACCTGGACCGGAGGTGTGGTCCTGTCCGCCTCCATGGGCTCCCCGTCGGGGGCGGGCCCACAGGGCGTGTCGGGCGCCGCCTCGCGGAGGTCCCGCTTCTTGATGCGTACGGTGGAGTCGCCAAAAATGAAACTGTCAGGCAGGCTTTGGAAGAGGGCGTCAATGTCCTGGGCGTCAACAAAGGCAACCAGCGGGGAGCTAACGGGGAGGAGGCACGGCGGCCCGCCTTCGCCGCCGCCTGGCTCTCCCAGGCTCTCTGACACCACCCGCACTCGCCCCCCTGAGCCGTCTGGGCCTGGAGCCTCCCATCCTGCACACCGCAGGATCTCCGCCACCACGCCCTCCTTGCACAGGTGCCAAGGGAGATTGAGGAACAGCAGCTTCCCGTTATGGGGCGCCTGGATTACCCGTTGGGACTGGATGGGGATGCGGAGAACGTCAGGGCCCACAGGCAGGGCCAGGTGAGGTTGACGCAGCAGTGAGGCCGTCTCAGCCTGGGAACGGAGGGAGGCGTCGGGGTGAAGCTGGATGGAGAAGCTACCAAGGTCACCCCCGTAGGCAGCCCCCACAAAGGGGCAGGGCTGACCCCCGCTGCTATATTTCTCGCAGAGAGAGTTGACCGCCATGGCCCCCAACTCCCGCAGTCCTGGCTGTGACCAACGACCCAAAGCCTTGATCTCCCCCTCAAGGCGCCCGAGTCGCAGGACCGGGACCTCCACGGTATCCGGCCCCAAGGGCCCGGACGTTAGGGTGCTGCCAGGCAGCTTGCGGCCGGGGTGCAGACCCCACGCAGCCAGAGCAGCTGCGGGGGCTGTGTCCCAGCGCTGGGTGCAGGGACCACGGTAGGTGGTCTTCCGCCGCTCGGCGGCCGGCTGGCCGGCCGCGGGCGAGAAACGGCGGCCGCTCACATGGAGCGGCGCCGGACGGGAAAGCCCCTGCATAGGTGCTCGGGGGCGGGTGGCGGGATGGATGGGCTCGAGGCCCGTAAGATGGCCGGCTGGTGACCAGCCAACCCAGCGCGGAGTGGTAAACTTCAAGCTAGAAGTGCACCGCGACCAAGACTGCAGCGAGCGGGTTGCCGAAATGCGACAGCAGGCGACATGTCCGCCGCAAGGCCCCTCTAGCGCTAGCGCTTCTGGCCGCCTAAAACGGTACTGGCGAGCCCCGAGACGTTGGATGACGGCTCCACGGGCCGAAAGAGGAGAGTCCACGACCTACTCCTCTTCCAAAAGCTGGTCGCGCACCACCGCGGCACCAATGCCGAGCAGCGCGATATGCTGCTCCAACAACAAGCAATCGATAGCGCAGAAGGGAAGCGGGCGACGCGGGAAGTCCGGAAAGTTGGTCGAAGAGATGTTGCTGCCGCGAGAGCGCAACCGCGGCTCCGCGTGCCTGTATACGAACTGTTGTCCTACTCTAACAGCACCGCGATAAGATTGAGGCGAAAAGTCGGAGAAGGTTCAGGGGCAGTAGCAAGGATGCTCGCAGGTCGGCACCAAGCTCGGAGGTGCTGGTGAGAACGCTGTGAAGTAAGTAAGTCAACTGTCAACACCGCAGGAAGAAGTAAAGAGCCCCACTATGAGTAAAGCGAAACACAGGCCTGATAGCAGAAAGCAAAAGCACTTCCTCCATCGTCAGACTCGCACTCCCGGTTGACCGGTCACGTCTGTCCACGGCCTAACATGCCCCCCCCAGAAGAGGAAGAAACAACCAGGGCACTTAACTAGGCCGCCCCGCGCCACCCAGCCACCGCACTAGGGGACCCCCCAAAAAACGTCTAGGACCCTCAACTTAGCCGCCACACAGCCCCCAACCATTGCACAAGAGACAAACCAAAGGAGAAGAGAAACCTGCATACGAAGGACCACAAGCCCGCACCCTGATTCTGAAGACTGGAAATGCTGGCGCAGCTGACTGCGGCGGGGAAAACAGAACAGGGCGGACCCACAACCAAAACCCGCCGCTGCTGCACCAGCTCATAAATATGGAAAGCTCTCGAACCCGCCAACTAACCAGCAAGACGCACACACCTGATATGCTCCACAGGTAGCGACCCTATGCGTGCCCCCCAGTCCAAGACCAACAAACACCGCCAGAGCACCGGTGGTTCCCGGCCTCTCTTATTGCCCTCGGTCACTGAGGTAGCCCTGCTCCCGTCTCGCTGCCGTCCCCTTCCGGCACAGTGGATGGTGCCAGGCGCTCCCCACCGTGCTCGCCGCCGACCGTCCTGCCTCCTCCTGCTCCAGGGGCGTCGGTTTCGGGTTGCCCAGCGGCGTTCAGTGTTGCTGCGCGCCGCCTGCACTTCCGGGGGGCTGCGCCTCCCTCGTTGTGGTGTCCTCGTCGCTCAGTCCTCACTGGGCGCTCGCCCAGCTCCTCTTCTCCACTGCCGGGGCGAAGGCGTTGGACCCCTGCGGCTTCCGCGGCCGCCGCTCTCCTCCTCTTGCGAGTCCCCGCTGGGCTTCCTGTAGCCGAACCGCTCTCTGCACCGGCAAGCACTGGGAGGCGAGCGTCCAGCCCGGAGGGGCTCCCAGAGTGCTCCGACCCAGCCCTGTCGCTGGCGGCCGGCCTGCGTGCTGATGTACCCCAAACACCGCCGCCACTGGACGGCGGCAGAGCGGGTGGAGTACGAGGCCGCCAGTCCTCGGGAGCGGCGGGCCAAACGGCCGCGCGCGCCGCACCTGCTGGCGGCGCGGGAGGAGGTGGTCGTGCACCCTGCCGCCTGCACCGTTGCGGGCGTCCGGCTCGATAACTACACCGTGCGGGAGGTGCGGAGGGCTCTGACGGCCTCCAACGCCGAAGTGCCCGCCGTGCCGGTGCGCCCCGCCGCCTGGCCGCCCGCCCCAGCCCCCGAGGTGGGTGCAAGCGGTGGAACGGGCGGAGCTGGCAGCGGTGCGGCCGCTGGCCCAGGGACAGCGGGCGCACAGCACAGCGATGACGGCGACAGCGCAGGCGACAGCGGCAGGCGGGAGGGCCAGGGCTTTGGCGGCGGCGGGGATGGGGGGCCCGGGCGAGCATCGGCGGCGGCACGGCGCTCGGTGGCACCGCGGCCACAGCTGCTGCCGGCCGCAGAGTCGGCAGCGGTACGGCCGCTAGCCCTAGGGCAGGCGGTCAGGTAGGCGGCACGCTCCTGGCACAGCGCGAGATGGCGTGGCAGCTGGAGGCTCTGGCGCGCCATCTGCCGCCCAGCCGGGCACAGCATTTCAGCGACAATCCGGTGGCGCTTGACCCCTGGCTGCACCGCACGTCAGCGGCTGCGGCACAACAGCAGGGGACGCCCATCCGTGCGTCCGCCCGCTACCGCTCCAGCCCTAGCAACACGCCGCTGGGGGCACGGCGCTCGCCGCGCCTGCAAGCGGCCGCCGAGGTGGGTGCAGGCCCGTCGGCGCCCAGCAGCGGTGGGAGCCAGGGGGGCACGGGTTGGGCGGCGGCCACCGCAGGAGGCGAGGGGGCGCCGCCGGGGGCACCTGCGACCCCGCCCCGCCCGCTGCCCCCTGACGCTTCTGCCCTGCGTGCCGCTTGGCAGCGGCTTTGGGGCTGCCCAGCGGGCCGGCCCGCCAAGGTGCTGCTGTGGCGCGTGCAACATGCCAGCCTCGCCTGCGGGCTATACCGTGCGGCGAAGGGGCTGGAGCCGCCGGTGGCGCGGGGTCAACTGCCGCGCGCGGCGCAGTGCCAGCTGCCGTGCTGTCTGGACGCCCAGCCGCCGCCGTGGGCCCACCTGACGCACGTGTTCTGCGCGTGCCCCACCTACGACGCCGCACGGTCGTGGTTGCGGAACCTGTGGGGAGCGCTGGCGCCGGCCGCGGAGCCGCCGCCTGTGGCCAACTCGGCACTCATGCTGGGAGACTGCTCCTCGGCCTGGGCGTCGTACCCTTCCGGCCGTCTGGCGGACCTGTGGACGGCCCTCCGGGCCACGTTCCTGCACGCCCTGTGGGCGGCGTACTGGTCTCGGGAGCCGGAGCAGCAGACGTCGGCGGCGGTGGTCCGGGAGGTGGTGGCAGAGCTGCAGCGCCTCATCCGCCTGCGCTTTGTGGCGGCTGCGCTTCCCCCCGCTGCCCTTGACGCCCTGACTACCGCCTTCCTCACTGCACAGCTGAAGCCCGCCACCCTGGCGGATTTCTGCGCTGTGTGGGCGGCTGGGGGCGTGCTCTGCACGGTGCACGCGGCAGAGGGAGTGCCGCCGCGCCTGGAGTTGCGGCTGTCCCTGCAGCACCCAGTTGCGGCCCCCGGACCGTGACCTGCGGTGGAGTTTGCCGGCGGCCAACCAACGGATGCGAGAGCGCTTAGTACTGCTTGCTTAGGGTCTGTGGGTGGACTGGGGGGGGGGGCGGTAGGTCTTCGCTCGGTGTGTATGCAGTGTGCCGTGCGGGGACTTTGAGCACCAGGTTTTGGGTCGTGGCCCCTGCTCCCGGTTTTTCCTGGTGCTGTTACCCCCGCACGTGCCTTTCTCGTGCTCCGGGAGGCATGGGGCTTTCGTTTGCTGGCTTGGGTGCCTGACCTGTGGTTTGGGAGGGGGGGATGCGGGCTGGGCGCGGTCGGGTGGGGAGGGCTGGGGGGGGGGGGGGGTGTTGCGTGGCGTTTGGGCATCGGCGCAGGTGCTGGCAGGATCTAGGGGTGCGAGTCTGGGTTTCTGCTGTCCTTCGCCTTTGTGCCTGTGTGCTTCAGCTTTCTTCTCTTCTGGTTAACCCTGCCTCTCTCTTTTGCTGTCTCTGGTTCTCTGGCTTTCTGCTGTCTCTGGCTCTCTGGCTGCTCTGACCTCTGGTGTAACAACCGGCACGTGAAAAAAAAAAAAAAGTAATCCCTCTCAGAGAAAAAAAAAAAAAAAAGGCCTGGCTTGCTGAGGCCTGGGGGGTCAGGGAGCTTTGCTAGGCTAGGGCCTGGGGGTTGCTGCTGGGCAGCCTGCCCGCCCCTGCGGGCTTGGTTGCGTTCTAGGCCTTCCGCTGGGGCTCTGTGGTGCCTTTTGCCCTGGGGGGGAGCAGGGCCTGGGGCCCCAGACTCCGTTGGGTTGCAGCTCGAGGAGCAGGGCCTTTGGTCCCAGACTCTGGGGGGTGGCGGCTGGGGGTGCAGGGTCTTTGGTCTGGTGCTCCCTGGCTCCTGTCTGGCTGTCGTTAGGGCTGAGGGGTGCAGGCCCCCTTTGGAGCAGGTGGTTTAGGGTTTTCTTTTTTCGTGCCGGTTGCTCCGCCAGAGGTCAGGGCTGTCGTTGGGCTGCGGGGCGCAGGCCCCGTTTGGTTCTGGTGGTTAGGGCTGTCATCGGGCTGAGGGGTGCAGGCCCCGGTTGGTGCTGGTGGTTTAGGGCTTTCTTTTCTCGTGCCGGTTGTTCCGCCAGAGGTCAGGGCTGTCGTCGGGCTGAGAGGCGCAGGCCCCGGTTGGTGCTGGTGGTTAGGGCTGTCGTTGGGCTGAGGGGCGCAGGCCCCGGTTGGTGCAGGTGGTCAGGGCTGTCATCAGGCTGAGAGGCGCAGGCCCCGGTTGGTGCTGGTGGTTAGGGCTGTCGTTGGGCTGAGGGGCGCAGGCCCCGGTTGGTTCTGGTGGTTAGGGATGTCTCAGGCTGAGGGGCGCAGGCCCCGTTTGGTGCAGGTGGTCTAGGGCTTTCTTTTCTTGTGCCGGTTTGTTCCGCCAGAGGTCAGGGCTGTCGTTGGGCTGCGGGGCGCAGGCCCCGTTTGGTTCTGGTGGTTAGGGCTGTCATCGGGCTGAGGGGTGCAGGCCCCGGTTGGTGCTGGTGGTTTAGGGCTTTCTTTTCTCGTGCCGGTTGTTCCGCCAGAGGTCAGGGCTGTCGTCGGGCTGAGAGGCGCAGGCCCCGGTTGGTGCTGGTGGTTAGGGCTGTCGTTGGGCTGAGGGGCGCAGGCCCCGGTTGGTGCAGGTGGTCAGGGCTGTCATCGGGCTGAGAGGCGCAGGCCCCGGTTGGTGCTGGTGGTTAGGGCTGTCGTCGGGCTGAGGGGCGCAGGCCCCGTTTGGTGCGGGTGGTCTAGGGCTTTCTTTTCTCGTGCTGGTTGTTCCGCTAGAGGTCAGGGCTGTCGTCGGGCTGAGAGGCGCAGGCCCCGGTTGTTGCTGGTGGTTCGGGCTGTCGTCGGGCTGAGGGGCGCAGGCCCCGTTTGGTGCGGGTGGTCTAAGGCTTTCTTTTCACGTGCCGGTTGTTCCGCCCGAGGTCAGGGCTGTCGTCGGGCTGAGAGGTGCAGGCCCCGGTAGGTGCTGGTGGTTAGGGCTGTTGTTGGGCTGAGGGGCGCAGGCCCCGGTTGGTTCTGGTGGTTAGGGCTGTCGTCGGGCTGAGGGGTGCAGGCCCCGTTTGGTGCTGGTGGTTTAGGGCTCTCGTCGGGCTGGGGGGGTGCAGGCCCCTGGTCTGCTCTGTCCTTTTCTGCTCTGTTTCTGCGCTTTTCTGCTCTGTTCCTGCTCTTCTTCTGCTCTGGTCTGCTCTCGCCTGACCTGGTGTAACACACCAACGTGAAAAAAAAAAAAAGACCCGGGGGTAGGCCGGGGGCCGGGGCCGCGGACCCCGCTTCCGCGCAAAATCGGCCCGCTCTGCTCCGGGCCATTCCAAGCCCGCCACCCCCCTTGCAAGCATCTATTATATGTATTGAAGGGTTGAGAAGGCTTGGGAAGTGCGGGGACGCGGTGGGGCGAGAGCTGCGCGCTCTGGGAGACCCGGGGGAAGGCCGGGGGCCGGGGCCGCGGACCCCGCTTCCGCGCAAAATCGGCCCGCTCTGCTCCGGGCCGTTCCAAGCCCGCCACCCCCCTTGCAAGCATCTAATATATGTATTGAAGGGTTGAGAAGGCTTGGGAAGTGCGGGGACGCGGTGGGGCGAGAGCTGCGCGCTCTGGGAGACCCGGGGAAGGCCGGGGGCCGGGGCCGCGGACCCCGCTTCCGCGCAAAATCGGCCCGCTCTGCTCCGGGCCGTTCCAAGCCCGCCACCCCCCTTGCAAGCATCTATTATATGTATTGAAGGGTTGAGAAGGCTTGGGAAGTGCGGGGACGCGGTGGGGCGAGAGCTGCGCGCTCTGGGAGACCCGGGGGAAGGCCGGGGGCCGGGGCCGCGGACCCCGCCTTCCGCGCAAAATCGGCCCGCTCTGCTCCGGGCCAGTTCCAAGCCCGCCACCCCCCTTGCAAGCATCTATTATATGTATTGAAGGGTTGAGAAGGCTTGGGAAGTGCGGGGACGCGGTGGGGCGAGAGCTGCGCGCTCTGGGAGACCCGGGGGAAGGCCGGGGGCCGGGGCCGCGGACCCCGCTTCCGCGCAAAATCGGCCCGCTCTGCTCCGGGCCGTTCCAAGCCCGCCACCCCCCTTGCAAGCATCTATTCATATGTATTGAAGGGTTGAGAAGGCTTGGGAAGTGCGGGGACGCGGTGGGGCGAGAGCTGCGCGCTCTGGGAGACCCGGGGGAAGGCCGGGGGCCAGGGCCGCGGACCCCACTTCTGCGCAAAATCGGCCCGCTCTGCTCCGGGCCGTTCCAAGCCCGCCACCCCCCTTGCAAGCATCTATTATATGTATTGAAGGGTTGAGAAGGCTTGGGAAGTGCGGGGACGCGGTGGGGCGAGAGCTGCGCGCTCTGGGAGACCCGGGGGAAGGCCGGGGGCCGGGGCCGCGGACCCCGCTTCTGCGCAAAATCGGCCCGCTCTGCTCCGGGCCGTTCCAAGCCCGCCACCCCCCTTGCAAGCATCTAATATATGTATTGAAGGGTTGAGAAGGCTTGGGAAGTGCGGGGACGCGGTGGGGCGAGAGCTGCGCGCTCTGGGAGACCCGGGGGAAGGCCGGGGGCCGGGGCCGCGGACCCCGCTTCCGCGCAAAATCGGCCCGCTCTGCTCCGGGCCGTTCCAAGCCCGCCACCCCCCTTGCAAGCATCTAATATATGTATTGAAGGGTTGAGAAGGCTTGGGAAGTGCGGGGACGCGGTGGGGCGAGAGCTGCGCGCTCTGGGAGACCCGGGGGAAGGCCGGGGGCCGGCGCCGCGGACCCCGCTTCCGCGCAAAATCGGCCCGCTCTGCTCCGAGCCGTTCCAAGCCCGCCACCCCCCTTGCAAGCATCTAATATATGTATTGAAGGGTTGAGAAGGCTTGGGAAGTGCGGGGACGCGGTGGGGCGAGAGCTGCGCGCTCTGGGAGACCCGGGGGAAGGCCGGGGGCCGGGGCCGCGGACCCCGCTTCCGCGCAAAATCGGCCCGCTCTGCTCCGGGCCGTTCCAAGCCCGCCACCCCCCTTGCAAGCATCTATTATATGTATTGAAGGGTTGAGAAGGCTTGGGAAGTGCGGGGACGCGGTGGGGCGAGAGCTGCGCGCTCTGGGAGACCCGGGGGAAGGCCGGGGGCCGGGGCCGCGGACCCCGCTTCCGCGCAAAATCGGCCCGCTCTGCTCCGGGCCGTTCCAAGCCCGCCACCCCCCTTGCAAGCATCTATTATATGTATTGAAGGGTTGAGAAGGCTTGGGAAGTGCGGGGACGCGGTGGGGCGAGAGCTGCGCGCTCTGGGAGACCCGGGGGAAGGCCGGGGGCCGGGGCCGCGGACCCCGCTTCCGCGCAAAATCGGCCCGCTCTGCTCCGGGCCGTTCCAAGCCCGCCACCCCCCTTGCAAGCATCTATATATGTATTGAAGGGTTGAGAAGGCTTGGGAAGTGCGGGGACGCGGTGGGGCGAGAGCTGCGCGCTCTGGGAGACCCGGGGGAAGGCCGGGGGCCGGGGCCGCGGACCCCGCTTCCGCGCAAAATCGGCCCGCTCTGCTCCGGGCCGTTCCAAGCCCGCCACCCCCCTTGCAAGCATCTATTATATGTATTGAAGGGTTGAGAAGGCTTGGGAAGTGCGGGGACGCGGTGGGGCGAGAGCTGCGCGCTCTGGGAGACCCGGGGGAAGGCCGGGGGCCGGCGCCGCGGACCCCGCTTCCGCGCAAAATCGGCCCGCTCTGCTCCGGGCCGTTCCAAGCCCGCCACCCCCCTTGCAAGCATCTATTATATGTATTGAAGGGTTGAGAAGGCTTGGGAAGTGCGGGGACGCGGTGGGGCGAGAGCTGCGCGCTCTGGGAGACCCGGGGGAAGGCCGGGGGCCGGGGCCGCGGACCCCGCTTCCGCGCAAAATCGGCCCGCTCTGCTCCGGGCCGTTCCAAGCCCGCCACCCCCCTTGCAAGCATCTATTATATGTATTGAAGGGTTGAGAAGGCTTGGGAAGTGCGGGGACGCGGTGGGGCGAGAGCTGCGCGCTCTGGGAGACCCGGGGGAAGGCCGGGGGCCGGGGCCGCGGACCCCGCTTCTGCGCAAAATCGGCCCGCTCTGCTCCGGGCCGTTCCAAGCCCGCCACCCCCCTTGCAAGCATCTATTATATGTATTGAAGGGTTGAGAAGGCTTGGGAAGTGCGGGGACGCGGTGGGGCGAGAGCTGCGCGCTCTGGGAGACCCGGGGGAAGGCCGGGGGCCGGGGCCGCGGACCCCGCTTCCGCGCAAAATCGGCCCGCTCTGCTCCGGGCCGTTCCAAGCCCGCCACCCCCCTTGCAAGCATCTATTATATGTATTGAAGGGTTGAGAAGGCTTGGGAAGTGCGGGGACGCGGTGGGGCGAGAGCTGCGCGCTCTGGGAGACCCGGGGGAAGGCCGGGGGCCGGGGCCGCGGACCCCGCTTCCGCGCAAAATCGGCCCGCTCTGCTCCGGGCCGTTCCAAGCCCGCCACCCCCCTTGCAAGCATCTATTATATGTATTGAAGGGTTGAGAAGGCTTGGGAAGTGCGGGGACGCGGTGGGGCGAGAGCTGCGCGCTCTGGGAGACCCGGGGGAAGGCCGGGGGCCGGGGCCGCGGACCCCGCTTCCGCGCAAAATCGGCCCGCTCTGCTCCGGGCCGTTCCAAGCCCGCCACCCCCCTTGCAAGCATCTATTATATGTATTGAAGGGTTGAGAAGGCTTGGGAAGTGCGGGGACGCGGTGGGGCGAGAGCTGCGCGCTCTGGGAGACCCGGGGGAAGGCCGGGGGCCGGGGCCGCGGACCCCGCTTCCGCGCAAAATCGGCCCGCTCTGCTCCGGGCCGTTCCAAGCCCGCCACCCCCCTTGCAAGCATCTATTATATGTATTGAAGGGTTGAGAAGGCTTGGGAAGTGCGGGGACGCGGTGGGGCGAGAGCTGCGCGCTCTGGGAGACCCGGGGGAAGGCCGGGGGCCGGGGCCGCGGACCCCGCTTCCGCGCAAAATCGGCCCGCTCTGCTCCGGGCCGTTCCAAGCCCGCCACCCCCCTTGCAAGCATCTATTATATGTATTGAAGGGTTGAGAAGGCTTGGGAAGTGCGGGGACGCGGTGGGGCGAGAGCTGCGCGCTCTGGGAGACCCGGGGGAAGGCCGGGGGCCGGGGCCGCGGACCCCGCTTCCGCGCAAAATCGGCCCGCTCTGCTCCGGGCCGTTCCAAGCCCGCCACCCCCCTTGCAAGCATCTATTATATGTATTGAAGGGTTGAGAAGGCTTGGGAAGTGCGGGGACGCGGTGGGGCGAGAGCTGCGCGCTCTGGGAGACCCGGGGGAAGGCCGGGGGCCGGGGCCGCGGACCCCGCTTCCGCGCAAAATCGGCCCGCTCTGCTCCGGGCCGTTCCAAGCCCGCCACCCCCCTTGCAAGCATCTATTATATGTATTGAAGGGTTGAGAAGGCTTGGGAAGTGCGGGGACGCGGTGGGGCGAGAGCTGCGCGCTCTGGGAGACCCGGGGGAAGGCCGGGGGCCGGGGCCGCGGACCCCGCTTCCGCGCAAAATCGGCCCGCTCTGCTCCGGGCCGTTCCAAGCCCGCCACCCCCCTTGCAAGCATCTATATATGTATTGAAGGGTTGAGAAGGCTTGGGAAGTGCGGGGACGCGGTGGGGCGAGAGCTGCGCGCTCTGGGAGACCCGGGGGAAGGCCGGGGGCCGGGGCCGCGGACCCCGCTTCCGCGCAAAATCGGCCCGCTCTGCTCCGGGCCGTTCCAAGCCCGCCACCCCCCTTGCAAGCATCTATTATATGTATTGAAGGGTTGAGAAGGCTTGGGAAGTGCGGGGACGCGGTGGGGCGAGAGCTGCGCGCTCTGGGAGACCCGGGGGAAGGCCGGGGGCCGGGGCCGCGGACCCCGCTTCCGCGCAAAATCGGCCCGCTCTGCTCCGGGCCGTTCCAAGCCCGCCACCCCCCTTGCAAGCATCTAATATATGTATTGAAGGGTTGAGAAGGCTTGGGAAGTGCGGGGACGCGGTGGGGCGAGAGCTGCGCGCTCTGGGAGACCCGGGGGAAGGCCGGGGGCCGGGGCCGCGGACCCCGCTTCCGCGCAAAATCGGCCCGCTCTGCTCCGGGCCGTTCCAAGCCCGCCACCCCCCTTGCAAGCATCTATTATATGTATTGAAGGGTTGAGAAGGCTTGGGAAGTGCGGGGACGCGGTGGGGCGAGAGCTGCGCGCTCTGGGAGACCCGGGGGAAGGCCGGGGGCCGGGGCCGCGGACCCCGCTTCCGCGCAAAATCGGCCCGCTCTGCTCCGGGCCGTTCCAAGCCCGCCACCCCCCTTGCAAGCATCTATTATATGTATTGAAGGGTTGAGAAGGCTTGGGAAGTGCGGGGACGCGGTGGGGCGAGAGCTGCGCGCTCTGGGAGACCCGGGGGAAGGCCGGGGGCCGGGCGCCGCGGACCCCGCTTCCGCGCAAAATCGGCCCGCTCTGCTCCGGGCCGTTCCAAGCCCGCCACCCCCCTTGCAAGCATCTATTATATGTATTGAAGGGTTGAGAAGGCTTGGGAAGTGCGGGGACGCGGTGGGGCGAGAGCTGCGCGCTCTGGGAGACCCGGGGGAAGGCCGGGGGCCGGGGCCGCGGACCCCGCTTCCGCGCAAAATCGGCCCGCTCTGCTCCGGGCCGTTCCAAGCCCGCCACCCCCCTTGCAAGCATCTATTATATGTATTGAAGGGTTGAGAAGGCTTGGGAAGTGCGGGGACGCGGTGGGGCGAGAGCTGCGCGCTCTGGGAGACCCGGGGGAAGGCCGGGGGCCGGGGCCGCGGACCCCGCTTCCGCGCAAAATCGGCCCGCTCTGCTCCGGGCCGTTCCAAGCCCGCCACCCCCCTTGCAAGCATCTATTATATGTATTGAAGGGTTGAGAAGGCTTGGGAAGTGCGGGGACGCGGTGGGGCGAGAGCTGCGCGCTCTGGGAGACCCGGGGGAAGGCCGGGGGCCGGGGCCGCGGACCCCGCTTCCGCGCAAAATCGGCCCGCTCTGCTCCGGGCCGTTCCAAGCCCGCCACCCCCCTTGCAAGCATCTATTATATGTATTGAAGGGTTGAGAAGGCTTGGGAAGTGCGGGGACGCGGTGGGGCGAGAGCTGCGCGCTCTGGGAGACCCGGGGGAAGGCCGGGGGCCGGGGCCGCGGACCCCGCTTCCGCGCAAAATCGGCCCGCTCTGCTCCGGGCCGTTCCAAGCCCGCCACCCCCCTTGCAAGCATCTATTATATGTATTGAAGGGTTGAGAAGGCTTGGGAAGTGCGGGGACGCGGTGGGGCGAGAGCTGCGCGCTCTGGGAGACCCGGGGGAAGGCCGGGGGCCGGCGCCGCGGACCCCGCTTCCGCGCAAAATCGGCCCGCTCTGCTCCGGGCCGTTCCAAGCCCGCCACCCCCCTTGCAAGCATCTATTATATGTATTGAAGGGTTGAGAAGGCTTGGGAAGTGCGGGGACGCGGTGGGGCGAGAGCTGCGCGCTCTGGGAGACCCGGGGGAAGGCCGGGGGCCGGGGCCGCGGACCCCGCTTCCGCGCAAAATCGGCCCGCTCTGCTCCGGGCCGTTCCAAGCCCGCCACCCCCCTTGCAAGCATCTATTATATGTATTGAAGGGTTGAGAAGGCTTGGGAAGTGCGGGGACGCGGTGGGGCGAGAGCTGCGCGCTCTGGGAGACCCGGGGGAAGGCCGGGGGCCGGGGCCGCGGACCCCGCTTCCGCGCAAAATCGGCCCGCTCTGCTCCGGGCCGTTCCAAGCCCGCCACCCCCCTTGCAAGCATCTATTATATGTATTGAAGGGTTGAGAAGGCTTGGGAAGTGCGGGGACGCGGTGGGGCGAGAGCTGCGCGCTCTGGGAGACCCGGGGGAAGGCCGGGGGCCGGGGCCGCGGACCCCGCTTCCGCGCAAAATCGGCCCGCTCTGCTCCGGGCCGTTCCAAGCCCGCCACCCCCCTTGCAAGCATCTATATATGTATTGAAGGGTTGAGAAGGCTTGGGAAGTGCGGGGACGCGGTGGGGCGAGAGCTGCGCGCTCTGGGAGACCCGGGGGAAGGCCGGGGGCCGGGGCCGCGGACCCCGCTTCCGCGCAAAATCGGCCCGCTCTGCTCCGGGCCGTTCCAAGCCCGCCACCCCCCTTGCAAGCATCTATTATATGTATTGAAGGGTTGAGAAGGCTTGGGAAGTGCGGGGACGCGGTGGGGCGAGAGCTGCGCGCTCTGGGAGACCCGGGGGAAGGCCGGGGGCCGGCGCCGCGGACCCCGCTTCCGCGCAAAATCGGCCCGCTCTGCTCCGGGCCGTTCCAAGCCCGCCACCCCCCTTGCAAGCATCTATTATATGTATTGAAGGGTTGAGAAGGCTTGGGAAGTGCGGGGACGCGGTGGGGCGAGAGCTGCGCGCTCTGGGAGACCCGGGGGAAGGCCGGGGGCCGGCGCCGCGGACCCCGCTTCCGCGCAAAATCGGCCCGCTCTGCTCCGGGCCGTTCCAAGCCCGCCACCCCCCTTGCAAGCATCTATTATATGTATTGAAGGGTTGAGAAGGCTTGGGAAGTGCGGGGACGCGGTGGGGCGAGAGCTGCGCGCTCTGGGAGACCCGGGGGAAGGCCGGGGGCCGGGGCCGCGGACCCCGCTTCCGCGCAAAATCGGCCCGCTCTGCTCCGGGCCGTTCCAAGCCCGCCACCCCCTTGCAAGCATCTATTATATGTATTGAAGGGTTGAGAAGGCTTGGGAAGTGCGGGGACGCGGTGGGGCGAGAGCTGCGCGCTCTGGGAGACCCGGGGGAAGGCCGGGGGCCGGGGCCGCGGACCCCGCTTCCGCGCAAAATCGGCCCGCTCTGCTCCGGGCCGTTCCAAGCCCGCCACCCCCCTTGCAAGCATCTATTATATGTATTGAAGGGTTGAGAAGGCTTGGGAAGTGCGGGGACGCGGTGGGGCGAGAGCTGCGCGCTCTGGGAGACCCGGGGGAAGGCCGGGGGCCGGGGCCGCGGACCCCGCTTCCGCGCAAAATCGGCCCGCTCTGCTCCGGGCCGTTCCAAGCCCGCCACCCCCCTTGCAAGCATCTATTATATGTATTGAAGGGTTGAGAAGGCTTGGGAAGTGCGGGGACGCGGTGGGGCGAGAGCTGCGCGCTCTGGGAGACCCGGGGGAAGGCCGGGGGCCGGGGCCGCGGACCCCGCTTCCGCGCAAAATCGGCCCGCTCTGCTCCGGGCCGTTCCAAGCCCGCCACCCCCCTTGCAAGCATCTATTATATGTATTGAAGGGTTGAGAAGGCTTGGGAAGTGCGGGGACGCGGTGGGGCGAGAGCTGCGCGCTCTGGGAGACCCGGGGGAAGGCCGGGGGCCGGGCCGCGGACCCCGCTTCCGCGCAAAATCGGCCCGCTCTGCTCCGGGCCGTTCCAAGCCCGCCACCCCCCTTGCAAGCATCTATTATATGTATTGAAGGGTTGAGAAGGCTTGGGAAGTGCGGGGACGCGGTGGGGCGAGAGCTGCGCGCTCTGGGAGACCCGGGGGAAGGCCGGGGGCCGGGGCCGCGGACCCCGCTTCCGCGCAAAATCGGCCCGCTCTGCTCCGGGCCGTTCCAAGCCCGCCACCCCCCTTGCAAGCATCTATTATATGTATTGAAGGGTTGAGAAGGCTTGGGAAGTGCGGGGACGCGGTGGGGCGAGAGCTGCGCGCTCTGGGAGACCCGGGGGAAGGCCGGGGGCCGGGGCCGCGGACCCCGCTTCCGCGCAAAATCGGCCCGCTCTGCTCCGGGCCGTTCCAAGCCCGCCACCCCCCTTGCAAGCATCTATTATATGTATTGAAGGGTGAGAAGGCTGGGAAGTGCGGGGACGCGGTGGGGCGAGAGCTGCGCGCTCTGGGAGACCACCGGGGGAAGGCCGGGGGCCGGGGCCGCGGACCCGCTTCCGCGCAAATCGGCCCGCTCTGCTCCGGGCCGTTTCCAAGCCCCCACCCCCCTTGCAAGCATCTATTATATGTATTGAAGGGTTGAGAAGGCTTGGGAAGTGCGGGGACGCGGTGGGGCGAGAGCTGCGCGCTCTGGGGAGACCCGGGGAAGGCCGGGGCCGGGGGCCGCGGACCCGCCTCCGCGCAATATCGGCCCGCTCGCTACTCTGCTCGGCCGGGCCGTTCCAAGCCCGCCATCCCCCTTGCAAGTATATATTATAGTATTGAAGGGTTGAGAAGGCTGGGAAGTGCGGGGACGCGGTGGGGCGAGCGCTGCGCGCTCGGAAGACCCGGGGGAAGGCCAGGGGCCGGGGCCGGGATCCCGCCGCGCGCAAAATCGGCCCGCTCTACTCCCGCCCGTTCCGAGGCGGCATCCCCCTTGCAAGCATCTTTCACAGTATGAGCTTTGGCCAGTTGGTGACGTCTTAAAGCGTGGCTTGTTGTCAGAGCCTGCTGGCGGGTTTTGTGCCATGCGTGCTGGCACATTCACGTCACAAACCACAGAAAATATGTTCTTATTTCTGGTCATCGTCTTCCTCTTGGTTTATACTACTGCACACTTCCAAGCACTGTCACCTCCGTTGCTGCATATCCTGCCATCCAGGATGGATGTTCTCGCGAGGCCAAAGCTCGTTCACTTGCGCAATTCGCAGCCTTGGATTATCCAGGAAAGCTGGTTGGCGACTTCAGCATAGCCGCCAAGCAAGCAGAAGTGTTCTGCATTCAATCTTGGCAAACCTTTTGGTGGACGCGAGTCCGGCAAGGTCCCCGAGCCTGCAGCCCCTGCATTGACACTGGCGGAGGAGCTGGAGCGATCGACGCTGGATAAGCTCTTGACTCCTTCAATCACCGATCCACACCCGTCTTTCCACCATACACTGTGGTCCAGAAGACGGCTGCCTACTCCTTGCGGTAGGTCCAGCGGCGTGTGCAGCGCCGTGCATCCGCCCTGTGAGGACTGGTGGCCATCCACCCCGCGTGGCATGCCTCCCTAGGGGCTATAGTGATAACGCGTCTCTCGTCCCATCCTTTCCCCTTGCGCGGTGTGCTGCAGGCTGTACAGTGTGTCCCAGTGGTGAGGTTCAGTACCAGCGCCGCGACGAGGGGTTCACCGCGCTGGGTGCCTTCCTCGATGGTGCCAACGCCGAGGGGGCCCGCTTCGCCTTCTCGCAGCCCGTTGTCATGACCTACCAGGCCGACGTGAGCGGGCTTGGAGGTGAAATAAGTTGTGGCAGATGCAGTATAGGATGGCGTGAGGGCATGCATCAGTACTCCTGGGTAGCACAGGTTGGGCGTTGTCAGTGTTGGGACATGGGGAGGAATTGAGGGTAGGACGCTTCCTTAGCGAGTCTGGCTCAGGGTATTGTTGGCTTGCTGCTTCACCATCGAGGGGCAATGTCCTGCGCTTCCCGCCCAGCTGTGATTTTCCTTGACGCGTTGCCTTGGCTCCTCAGTCGACGCCCCAACTCGCGACCATGGCACGCCTGCTACGGGCACCTCCTCGTGCCTTGTTCCTGGACCCTGGGCGTTAGCTGTCGGTGTGACTGCAGGCGCACCTGTGTGAGCGCATTTGTCTTGTCCAGTGCCATTCCCGCCAAGCGGTTGCCTGCTGCCTTTCCCCAGGGCCGCAAGAGCATGCAGATGTACGTGGGGCCTCGGCGGGAGGGGCAGTCGTCCGACGGGGCGGCTGCCGGGGGCGCTGCGGCCGCCATCGCCTCCCTCCCTGCGCCCACGGATGGCTCTGTACGCATTGGCGTGGCGGGGGCGAGCTGGTGGCTGTGGCGCAGTTCGAGGGGAACATCACCCCCACCAACGCGGAGGCCGTGCGGAGGCGGCTCATCGCGGCCCTCAAGCAAGGTGGGTACCCGGGGTCTGGGCCGCGACGCAGCGCGCAAGTCTGAGGAACCCGCGGCTGTCCTGCCAGGGTTGGGGGGTACCATGTGCGAGGTTGGACAAGGAGGCTTATACTTACTTGCTGTGAGGCGCTTGTTTGGGGCACGGCCGCAACCAGCCCACGCCCGAAGCTCCCAGCCACATCCAAACATTGCAGTCCTTGCCCCACCGTTCCCCTCGCCATGCCCATGCCACGTCCCTTCCCCACCAAACAGACGGCATCCAGCTGGCCGAGGCGGACGCTGCAGGGCGCTTCCGCTGCGCACAGTACGGTGCGGTGTACACCCTGGGCGAGCGGCTGAACGAGCTCATGCTGCAAGTGCGGGTGTGAGGCGCGTACCAAGGCTGGGGTTGAGCCCTCGCATTAGAGCGACACGCGGCGGCCGCGAGGCCGCGGGGTCAAGGAGTGTGGAGGGGGAGCAGGTGCAGGGGAGCAGTACGCCGGCCGGTGCTGCAGCGGGTCACGCGCAGGCTCCGGGGTGCGCGTGCAAGCAGCATTACACGTCGTGTAGTGTCGTAGGGTGGCGCACATATGCAACTGGCGATGGCACCGTGCCAAGGGAAAAGGTTCAGGGGGCAGTCTGCATCAGAAGCGGGCTCCAAACGCAATGCATGAGCCCGGATGGGTACTGGCTGGGTCTGCTGAGCCCAGGGCGTACATGGCTGCTCGTGAGGGCCGGGGAATCAGTAGGCGCAGTGAATAGCGGTGTGTGTGTGGGGAGGCAAGTGGCGAGCATGGGCACCCTCAGAGACCAAGAAGTAAGCTTGTGGTTGCCCCGGCCTCTTCGTGGCCCAGGCTTGCGCGCTGAGGGCAGAACGTGTGTCTCTGGCCGGTCCTGATGACGCCGCCGGCGTTAAGGACGGGTGGAACCCCCTACCGTATGATTGCAATGGCTGCCGAACGTGCTGGTGTGCCATGGTGCGCTGGCGGGGGAGTGGGCTCTCGGGCTCCAGTGGAGCCCTTGTTCCGCCTTCAGAGCTTCTTTCACGCTTAGGTCTTGCGTGTGCAATGCGTGGAGGAGGTGCCGTGCGGGTCTCTGATGCCCAAGCACTGTGAAGCTGGGAACTTCATGTGCCATACAAGCCGCCGAGAGGCCGCCCTGCCCCTTTCCTCAGAAGGGCTGTCACGCACGCTTGTTGACATTTTGGGCTGAGCTCTCGGGGTGCGAACGCCCCCTAAGATCACAGCCGTAGCTTTGGGTCCGGCCGGCTACGTCCAGGCCGAGGCGAGTAGACGCCTGACGAGCGCACCACCTCGTGTAGTACGGGGTTCCAACGGATTAATGGCCGGGTGCGAGCGCGCGTGCCGTGGTGCGGGCTGGTGGTGGAGAGGGGTTGAGGGCTGCACGTAGCCAGACTCGAACATTGGGCCCCCTGGGGGGGACCACGGGGCTCAGCCCTTTTCCTGCCTTCTGGCAGCCACCCTTGTCACGAAGTGAGGCACCTTTTGAAGGCACAATCCTCAGCCATCGTCCCTGGCTGTATGTCAAGCCGTCTGCCGGCTGTGCCCACCCGGTGCTCTCAAGACCTCCCTCCCTCCGTCCTCGGGATCGAAAGCGCCCAATCTATCACCCAGCCATGCCCGCGCCCAGCTAACCCTGAAGCCTGCCCCACGCACGAGCCACAGGCCCACAATGGAAATATGAAGTGCTGTTGGCACAATACCCGGCCACCGCCGTCGTCAGGCTGTTATGTTCCGGCTCATCATGCCCCGAACGAGCAGCCGCAGGCCACGCGCGGCCCCACTACCGGTACCGTTACGTGCAAGCAGGTGCGCCCGATGGCAACCAGAAGACTTGGTCACATACGTTGCTGATGAGTAACCAACCTCCACAGCCAGAAGTCATGGGTGCCGAACCCCACGTAGTCAGCGTCGATCAATTGACCAGGCGCATCGCAGCGCCACAGGCCATTTTACTCTTTGCCCGTCCCCATACATAATAGCCCCGCCTCCTCAGGCTCCGCCCGTCTTGCCCAGAAACCTGAACAGCAGCAGCCGAAGGGCGCTCGCGACTGAAGCCCCTAAAGAGGAGCTCTGCGCCCGCGAAGCGCCCAGCGCTGCGGTGCGCCGAATCAAACGCTGAATTGCCAACATACAAGGGGCTAAATAAGTCATGCGGACGAGGGGTTCACGTCCATCAAAGGGAGTGTGCAGGGGCCTCTATTTGAGGTCACAGCCACTGAAGTCAAATGCGGGCTAAGCTCAGGGAGGTAGAGCTAGCAAGATTATTCGTTGCACCGTTGTATCTGCAACAAAACCTTGCCAAAAAGGCGCACCAAGTCCAGCATAGTCGAGATGAACGTGGGTTGCATCACACGGAGTTACGTACGTTCCATTACCAGCTCAGCGTGTGCTGACAGCCCTCACTAGCGCCTTTGCCCTTCGCGCCAGCGCCTTGGCGCACAGCCGCATGGCGCTAGGCCCCGGGGTGCCTCAGCCCCGCCCTGGCTGGTCACGAGCGTCCTTGCCTGGGATCCTCCCAGGTCAGCCGCCGCGGGCGTGTCCTTACCAACCCAAACCTCGGCGGCCGTGTTCATGAGGCTGCCCTCCTCCGCCACCGCAGGCATGGCTGCCTTTGTCAGCGGCCGCCGGGTGTCAGCCGCCGCTTCGTCTGCGCCGTCAGCCTCTCCGCACCCCTGCGCCTCCTCCACCGCCGCGTCCTCGCCTTCAAAGAACGCTGCGATGGCGCTCCGCACGCCAACGGACAGCGCGACCTGGCCGCTGCTGCCGCTGCGTGCGGCGCAGGTGCTGGACCCCGACCTGCAGCCCCAGCGGCCAGCGACGACACCCCCGTGGTGCCGCTGGCTTGGGAGCCCGAGCCGCAGCTGCTGCCCGTGCGGACGGGGAGCACCGAGTCCAGGCTCAGCCGGCTCGCCCGCTGGCCCACGGGCCGGACAGGAAGCGGCCGCAAGGGGACGCTGGACCGGGCGAAGCCGCTTGAAGGCATGGCGGGCGGCGGGGCGAGCGACGGAGCGGCGACGGCGAGGGCGGCACCGCTGTAGCAGTTGACCGAGACCAGGCCACGCAGCATGCGTGTCAGGCGTGGGACGCGCGGCGCGCACTGCCTGCGCCGCCGCCTCTCTCCTCCTGGCCGCAGACCGCGGGGCGGCCGGGGCCTCCGTTGCCACCGCAGGCGGCGGCGGCTGGGGCGACTGCAGCCACGCCCAGCTGGAGCCAGCCGCACCGCTGGAGCCCGACAAGCCGAACAGCGGGGCTAGCGGGTTGGGGTTGAAGCCGGGGCCGTAGCCCGAGGCTACCGAGGCAACACGCGCATCGGCGGAGGAGTACTCAGGCGTCAGCAGGGCCGAGTAGTCCGTTGGCGCGCTCGCCTGGCTGCCTGCCGCCGTGCATCGAGAGGACCAGACGAAGCAGTGGCGGCCACAAACGGCGAGGCGTCGGTGGTGACGAAAGGCAGTAATAGCGCCTGGGAGAGCTTGGCAGGCCGGGGCAGCTGCAGCTTCCTTGCAGCTGTCGTTCCCGCAGCGACTGCGTTCATCATGCACATGGCTCCTGCCGGGGTGGGTGCAGCGGCGGTGCTGGGCGCTCTGGCTCAGGGGCTGCTGCTGTGGGCGGCCACCAAGCGCGGCTCGGGGCTCGAGTGGGGCTCGAGGCCGGCAGAGGCGAAGTACGGCAGCCGCAGGAGCTGGGCGGCCGAGGGGCGCGCGGCGGGGGTCAGCGTGAGGCACAGGCGGATGAGCTGCACCAGGCCGGGGTCGACGTCCTGCGGGGGATGGCAGGCGGGCGAGCGCGTCAGCCAGGGGCGTGCCAGTAGCAATCGCCGGGGCCTCAGCCAAGCGGTGCCGCTTGCACGAAGCCACACGCTCGAAGTATCCCTGCTTACCATGAGTCTGCCGAGCAGGCCGGGGGCTCGCACCCGGGCCGGAGCTGGCGGCACTAGCAGCGCAGGGCGCCTGCGCAGGGTCGCCCGGACCGGTCTCGGGCACCGGCTGCAGGGTGGGCGCCGTACGCCCTGCTCCCGCTTGCGGCCCCAGGCACTGCGAGACCAACCACAGCTGGTCCAGCTCCGTGGCACCGGGAAGAGCGGCAGGCCCGTGGCCCACTCAGCCAGCGTGGCGCCGTACGCCCACACGTCAACGCCGGGGCCGTACGTGTGGCCGCCCTGCAGCAGCTGAGGATGGGGCAGCAGAAGCAAGAAAGGCGTCAGCAGCGGCTTCCGCTTCCTAGCTTGCAAACTCTCGCACACACCAGGCAAGCACCGGCGCCATGGAGCCC
>JAEHOE010000298.1:0-46141 GCA_016858145.1 Edaphochlamys debaryana | reverse complement strand
GCGCCCGGGTGTGTAACAGACTCAGCTCTTCTGTGTTGCATCCCTTGCTTGCAAAGCATGAGCCCCGTTAGCCCCCCCCACCCCCTGTTTCCCCAGGTGGAGTGCATTCGCTACGTGGGGGCGGACGAGACCGCCTGCGGCTTCCCAGACGACACCAACATCATCTGGTGGGGCCGCAGAGGGCGGGGAGGGGACGCGGGACCGTTTTGGATGGAGCGGACAGGGGCAGACGGGACGGGGGCGCGGCTCACCGGTCGGTCACGTGCGCTGGGGAGCGCAGCTTTGCCCTCTCTTGGTCGACCCTCCGACCCATTGCCTGCGCTCCCTTCGCTGTGGCCCTGGCGTGCCATCGCCCCAACCACACCCACTCGTCCACCCGCTACCCACCCTCGCCCCTCCCCTCTCCCCCCTCCCTCCTCACTCTCCCCCCATCACCCTTCCCCCTCTCCCCCCCCCCCCACCCCCAGGTACGACATCACCCCCGTGGTGCAGCTCAACGCCGCCTTCAACATCCTGCTCACCACCGTCATCGTGGCCTGCCTGGCCGCCTCCTCCTACTTCTTCTCCAAGGACGCGCAGCTGTACGTGGTCATGCCCATAGAGACCATGCTCAAGTACCTGAGGAGGGTCATGGTGCGTGGGGGGGGGGGGGGGCGGGCGGAAGGTGGTGTGCAAGGGGCCCCGTTGGTGGGAAGGCGTTGCTCCCCAGCCCCAGCCCCCACTCTCGTATCGCTCATGTGCCCCCCTCCTCTGCCCCCCCCCTCCCCCCCTGCAGGTGGGCGACGACGGCTCCGCCTCCGACGGCTCCGTGTCGGACGGCTCCGCGCACTCGGGCAAGGGCGCCGCGCCCAAGCCCCCCGAGACCGACCTGCTGGCCACCTACGTGCACAAGCTGGTCAGCGAGATAGACACGGCGCGGTGGAAGGTGCGCGCGAGGGGTTGGGGCGGCGCGGGATCAGGGGCGGGGCGGCATCGTAGGGCACGGGAAGGGCGGGCGCTCCAGTCCGTCTCCCCTCCGTCTCTTCACGACGCCCTCACCCTGCTCTCCGCCCCCCCCCCCCGCCAGGCCGAGGAGGAGGCGTCTATCGCTGAGTCGCTGCTGAACGCCATGGTGCCTCCGCACATCGCACAGAAGCTCAAGGCAAGGGGGGGAGGGGCAGGGGGGGGGGGCTGAGGAAGCAACAGGAAGCTGGGACGGTGTTGCAAAGTAGGGCGTCAAAGCATCCCTTCTCGCTGCAACCACATCCCTCAAAACCAACCGCCCCCCCAAACCGCTCCACCCCGCCCCGCAGGAGCTGCGCTGGTGGGAGGCGGGCCCCGAGCAGCGGCAGCTGACCATTGCCGACTCCTTCCCCTGCGCCACCGTGCTCTTTACGGGTAGGGGCGGGGGGATGCGGGAAGTTCAGGAGCGGGACCCCAGCTGGTCTGGGGCCATTGACCCGAGTGCGCCCTACGAGTGCCCACCACCAGCCCCTCCCGTCTGCCCTCACCCCTGCCCTCCTCCCGCACCCCTCAACCCACTCACCCTCTCCCCTCCCCCTCCTTCACCCCCTACTCCCCCTACCCCCCCTACCCCCAGACCTGGTGGGCTTCACCTCCCTCTCCTCCCGCATGTCCGCCGAGGAGGCCATGCGCCAGCTCAACGCCATCTACACGGTCTTCGACTCCATCGTGGAGAAACACAAGCTGTACAAGGTGGGGGGGGGGGACTGGGGGGGGGGGAGGAAGTGGTGGTGGAGAGCAGGAAGGGGCACCGTACGGACCGCAGACAGACCCCCATCCACGTCCCCTGCCACCTGCTCGCCTCGCCTGCCTCGCTCCCCCTCGTCTACCCCCCCGAACCCCTCCACCCACGTCCCACCCGCAAACACACCTCCCCAGGTGGAGACCATTGGCGACTCGTACATGCTGGTGGGCGGCGCCCCGCACGAGTGCGAGGACCACGCGGAGCGGGTGGCGGCGGCGGCGCTGGAGATCCGCGCCTCCGTGCCGCGGCTGCAGGAGCTGAGCGGGGAGCCGGAGCTGGGGGTGCGCATCGGCATGCACAGGCGCGCGGGGGGCGGGGGGGGTGTGTGTTGAGCGGTGGGTGGTGGGGGTGGGGGGCTGGCAGGGCAGAGAGGCGGAGGAGGGGGAGGTGAACACGGGGCTGCCGGCTGAGGGCTGCCAGGTATATAGCCCACACCCTGCTGGTCGCAGCGTTGCTGACACCTCTGCGTCCCCCGCCTGCCCCCCCAGCGGCCCCGTCACCGCGGGCGTGGTGGGCTTCAAGAACCCCCGCTGGCACCTGTTCGGGGACACGTGCAACACCGCCAGCCGCATGGAGTCCACGGGTGGGTGACTGGCTGGGCGGCTGGCTTCCCTGCAACCGAGGACCCTCGGCGGCGCGCGGCTTAGGTGCATAGCCGTGCTTCTGCCCGGTACGTCAGTCCTCTCGTCGCCCTCTCATCCACCCCCTATGCCACCTTCCCTCCTCCCCCTTTCCCCCCCACACAGGCATCTCGGGCGAGATCCAGCTGTCGGCTGCCAGCCATGAGCTGATCCGGCACCGCTTCGCCTGCAAGCTGCGCGGCAAGGTGCCGGTCAAGGGCAAGGGCGAGATGGTGACCTACCTGCTGGAGGAGGAGGTGGGGAGGGGGGGAGGGGGGGGAGGGGGGGAGGGGGGGGATGGGCTGAACGCTCAGGGCCGGGCCGCCGTGTGCATGCTCTGCTCGCCCCGTCGTCACGGCCAACTTATGCTTGACCTGCGAGCTGAGATCGCCTATGCCACGGCCTGTTAAATTTACTGCCCCCGCCCCTTCCTATTTCCCGACCTCTGCAGTGCGCCCCCGGCACCAAGCGGCGGCCCGGCTCCTCGCTGGGACCCGCAGCGCTGGCCGCCGCCCTGGCAGTGGGCGGGGGGGTGGCGGGGGAGGCCTTCCTCACCTCACCGCAGTTCAAGAAGGTGAGCGTGCGAGGGAACGGCCCGGGCAGGGGAAGAGCTGGATGGAGGGTTGGGTGGCACTAGCCAAGCCCTTCTCGTCACGAGTGCCTGCCTCCATCCTCCTCGAACCCTCCCGCTCCCTGCCGCCCCCCCCCCTCCCCCCCTCAGGCCGTGGAGCGCTACGCCATCGCCCGCTCCTCCTACCTGGGCGAGGAGGAGGCATTAGTAAAGCTGCTGGCGGCGCTGGACGACGACACGGCGGCGGCGGCGGCGGCGGCAGCGGGGCTGGTGGGGGACTTTGGGGAGCCGGACACGCCGCCCACGCCGCCGCGGGGCGCCACGGGCAGCGGCGAGGGGCCGGGCGGAGGCGGCCTGACGCTGACGCTGTCGCCCGCGGCCGGGGCCGGGGAGGGGCGGGGCAGCCCGGCTGCGGATGGCGCGGGGTCGGGGGGCGTGGTGGTGCCCCGGGTGGCTGCGGGGCTGCAGCCGGCGGCCTTCAAGCAGGTGGTGCTGGCGCGGGCCTCGGCGGCGGACCTCAAGGTGGGTGGCTGACAGGGGCTCCAGCTGAACGAGAGGCTCTGTTATGTTGCGCTGCATCCCAACGGACCTTGCTGGACAGCGAGATGGGCACATCAAGACCTTCCTTCGGTCAACACGCCTTGCCTTCCCCCCCCCCACAACCCCACCCTCCAGGCCCTGGCGCTGCACCTGCACTCGGAGCTGGGGGTGGCGCGGGCGCTGGCCTCCGCCGCGGAGGAGGAGAAGCGGTCGGGCGCCCGGCGCGAGGCCTTCCTGCGCCTGTACGGCCGCGTGATCGAGACGCCCGACATGAGCCTGCGGGACCTGTTCGGGGCGGTGGTGGAGGCGGTCAACAAGGTGGGGCCGGATCGGGGCTGGGTGGCGGGGCGGGGTGGGGCTTGGATGTAGCTTTAGGAGTAGTGAGCGGAGGCCAAGGTGGGAGGTGCCGGGGTGTAAGGGTGCAGGTCGCCACAGATCAGTGGCGTCAATGCAAGCATCAGTCATCCATGCGCGCTACCACCGCCTCACCGCCCCCTCCCCTACCCCCCGTCCACCCCACCCCTCCGGCGCCGCCAGGTGCTCGAGTGCGACGTGGTCAAGCTCTACGTGGTGGACCACGGCCGGGGGGTGCTGTGGCCCGCGTCCAAGCACGGAGCCAGCGAGCGGGTGAGCAGGGGGGGGGGTGCGGGGGCTGCGGGCGTGCAGGGGGCCGGCACTGGTGTCACGGAGAGGCCAGAGGGGGCGAGAGGGGGTGGCCCTCACCTGCGCAGCTGGTGTCCTGGGCTCAAGCACACCCCCTCTCTCACCTCCCTCCCTCCCCAGGGCCTCCCCCTGGACGGCACGCTGGCGGGCAGTGCGGTGCGGGGCGCCCGGCTGGTGGCGGTGGAGGACGCAGCCACGGCGGACGACTTTGACCCCGACCTGGAGGTGGGTGGCAGCAGAGCGTGTGTGAAGGGCTGCTCGCATGAGCCTGGGAGTGTGTGTGTGGAGGAGTATCGGGGAAGGCGCGCGACTGCCGCTGCCGTTGGGTGACTGAATATGGGGTAAGGTGTGGGGTGCGACTTCTGTGCATGGCCGTTGGGCACCGCGAAGGTGGGGCAACGACATGGCATACACAGTGGAAGGCGAAGGGGCAGGCCCTGGCAGGCCCCTGGAGGGCCCACTGCAACCCCTGACCTTCCTCCCCGCCCAAACCACCCCCAGGAGCTGCCCGCGGGCTACGGCTCCCGCTCCATGCTGTGCGTCCCCGTCTTCGCGGGCGCCGCGCCCCGCCTGCTGCTGGGCTCCAAGTCGCGGCCCGGCAGCGCCCTGGGCCGCAACGGCTCGGCCGCGGCGGGGCGCAGCGGCTCTGCGCTCCCGGCCTCGGGGGAGCCCTCGCCCTCGCCGCGGCGCGCCGGCAAGGGCATGTTGGGCGGCGCCGCGTCCTCCGCCGAGGGCCTGCAGGCTGGGGACGTGCTGGGCGTCATCGTGGCGGTCAACCGCTGGAGCGGATGGACCGAGGCGGGGGGCGCGGGCGACCGGCGCATCGTGGCCTTTTCGCGGGCCGACGAGTCGGCGGCGCGCGATGCGGCCTTGGCCGCGGGTCTGCTGCTGATGCGCTGGCGGGACGACATCCTGGAGGCCATGGCGGCCAGCAGGAGCGCGCTCACGGGGCCGTCCTTCTCCGTCGCGGCGCTGACCGCGAGGGGCGTGGTGGTGGCGCCCGCGCCGCCCTCGCCGACGGAGGCGGAGCTGCGCGGCGCTGGGGGCATTGCCGAGGTCGGGCGGGAGGAGGAGGAGGAGGAGGAGGAGGAGGACCTCGTGGGCCGCCCGCCGCCCAACCCCCCTGGCTTCACGGACGGCCCCGCCTCGCCCCGCATAGACGCGGCGGCCAGGCTGCGGGCGAAGCCCACTGCAGGCTCCAAGCCGGGCCTCTAGATACCGCAGCCAGCTGTGCTCCCTGCTAGGACAAACTCCTCCAGAGCGGATTGCTGGGCTCAGGTTGGACCTCGTATGACCGTGTGGCCTTGCATGACCCAAAACCAGAATACTGTGAAATGCATTGCATTCAGGGTGGGATAACCAACGCTTGACCTCGGGAGTGACCATTCATGGTGCCGAGCAGGCTCCATGAGGGCGCGTGGGCTTCATGGCTGTGGGGACGATAGGGGATAGGCTTCATGTGCACTCCCTGCGTCACTGAGATGCTTGTCTGGAGGGGTAGAGGTGGAGGAGAGGTAGAGGTGGAGTGGGAGGGAGCGCGGCCGTGGCCAGGGGCAGGGGGTTGCGTTGTCATAAGCTATGGAGAGCAGGGAACTTGCTCCCCGCTTGTGCCCAGACCGAGCGCCGAGATTCTTGTCTTGTCTGGAGCAGTCCCTGAGGTCCATTACCCAGCCCAGCCAGCGAGCCTGGGTCCGCCACCAGCGCCTTCCAACCCCTCCCCCATTGGTCTCAACAAAGGGCCTGTCATGTCACAAGAAACCTCAAGGAATCGGTCGTGGGCAAGCCGGGGTCCAACTGCTGCCGTGCTGCCGTACGCGGAAATGTGCAGCAGGGCAAAGTGCCTTACCAAAATCTACACATTGTAGAATTGATGATTGACCTTCGTACGCGTTAGGGTTATGCAGGCATAACACCGCCGCGCAGGGCGCAGCACCGCATATCCGAGTCTGGCCGGTCTGGCCGAGCCCAGGCAAGCCCTAGGGCGCCTCCGATTGCCCGCCCAGTCGTTCCCCATGCGCGCATGGCCCACGCCCCAGGCAGCTTCCAGTCTGGGTTTCCAGAAGAAGGCGTTGGGTGGTGGGCTTGCTTGGTGGGCTTGATGTGTGGCTTGCTTGGCTTGATGCCGCGCCGTAGACCTCAGCGGCGGCAACCTCGTGCCAACTCTTCGTACCTGTACCAACTGCTGCGTGTGCGTGCAAACACTCGGTCACCCGCGCAGGAGTCCTCCGGGTGATAAGGGGCGGAGACCGCGTCTGCGCTTGGCCAGAGGCGAGCAGAGGCACGGCCAGCACGGCTTGCTTGGCCATGCCGCCACGAGTCGCCGCATCGCCCGCCGTTGCCCCAGCGGCAGCGCATCAGGCAAGCCAACCGAACCTACCGTACGTGTCCTTGCTCCGCAGCTGCCTCCGCTGCTGCTGACGTCGAGCCCATCCTCTCATACTAGCATGGGTTGCCCCTTCACTCTGCGCGTCCACCCCAACGGAACCCGACCGGCATGCAGCCCCTTGTAACCCGCTGTAGCCCGTGTGACGATGTGAGCCGTGCCGCACGCAGCGGCCGCATTGAACGCGGCGTTCAATGTCATGCGGGCCTCAGCCGGGCACGCGTCACAGACCGCTGGACTTCATTCGTGGTTGACCAAAGCCTACACATGACCGACTTTGCGGCAGGGCCTAACGCGCAGGAACTTGCGCGCCGCCTCTGCGCTCGAGCACCGTCACGTGCACACAGTGCTTGCCCTGTCCAGCATCTAAGAGTCCTGTCCCCGCTGTCCCCGGTGCCATCCCGCCTCGCGCCCCGGTACTGCGATGGTTCTGCGCTACACTCGCCGCCACTACAACCGTGCCGTCGTGCTCTGCGCTGCGTTGCGCTTTGCCGCAGCGCACCCTCAGTAACTCTTGACATACGACACACACGCCCCACACACGGCATCAACCTCACACACATTCCCACCAGCGACGAGTACTGGACACGCCCGCACCGCCCTCAAGGCCACGCCTGCCCCGCTCATGCAGCATGCCCCCTCCTCGCACTGACGCTTCCCAAGTTTGCCCATGACCCCCCCTGCCTACAAAGTGCAACGGAACCTGCTGCTGAAGCCCCCTACCCGCTCGCAACCCCCTCACCCGCCCAATCGATGGGGCCCAGCGAGTTTGAGGGCCTTCCCTCGCATTACCTGCTCCGCCTGCAGCCACCATCTATCTCCGCCACCATCAACGGCTGGCTCCGAGACTAGCAGACCGCAGGGCCGTTTCCAGGCGCCTGCGCCCTTGACCGCCGGACCCGCACCCGCACCGACCCGCAACCCTGCCCCTGACCAAGCTTGCCCGGGCGCTCCCGGCTCCAGCTCCACCGCCCGCGCTGCTCCCGCGGGAGGGCCGAGGCCCGGGCCAGCAGCGCGCGGGGCCGCGGGGGCCAGGCGGAGGCGGGGCCCGCCAGCGCCTCCAGGGCGGCACGCAGCCTGCGGGCGGTGAGGGGGAAGGGCCGAGGGGCGGCGGGGACCGAGCTCACCCCTGCAGCCTGGTAGGAGCAAAGAGGCGGCTCCACCTTTGCCACAACTTTTTGTGGGGATGCTGTCGCCAACGCCGCCGGCCAGCAGAGGTTTCTGCGAGGCAGCAAGGCAGCCGTCCCCAGCAGCGGCGCCCGCCCTCGTCCCGTCTCCCTGCAACACGAAGCGCCCACCCCACCCTCGGGACGCACCTCCTGGCCTGCGCCGCAGTGGGCCCCGGCAGCTCGCCCCGCCGCCGCAGCCACAGCCGCAGCAGCCGCTCCAGCCAGCGCCACGCCGCCGCCTCCTCCGGCCCTGCCTCCGCCCCCGCCCCCGTCCACTGCCGTGCGTTGCCGCCAGCTGCCGCCGCCGCTGCGGGCGGCGCCAGGCGCAGCCCCGCCGCCGCCATGGCCGCGGCCAGGTGTGCGAGGGCGGTGCGGGGCATGCGGGGCATGCGGCGCAGGGCGGCGGCCAGGAAGGCGGCGGTCCAGGTGGGGCCGGGGACCACACGGAACACCGCCAGGGCCTGCGGGCGGCGGGGGGCGAGCGGGGAGGGGGGGCATGGGTGACAAGGAAAGGTGGAATGGCATCGCCTCCGCTGGAGGAAGCACGCCACGGTGGTCGACAGGCAAGACGGCAGCAGCGCAGCCGCAGGGCACCCCCCATCTGTCCTCGCCCGTTGGGTCCTCGAGAGAGCCCCTCGCCGCTAACACAAACCGCTGCGACCCCTTTCACCTCCTCCCCGCCATGGACCCCCCCCTGGCCGTGAGCCCTGCTTTCCCACCTGCGCCACGGCCGTCAGCTCGTGCCCCCGCAGCGCCCGCAGCCGCCCGTACTTCTCGTCCAGCCACCAGCGCACCCACTCCAGGGAGGGACCCGACCAGGCCACCTCGCCCTCGCCCTCCCCATCACTGGGGTCAGCGCCCGTCGCTGCTGCCTCCACCGCACCCGCCCTGGCACCGTTGGGGTGCACCGAGCGCTGCTGCGGCAAGGGTCCGTGCTGTGAAGGCGGCGGCGGGTCGTGCTGCTGCTGCTCGGGGGCGGCGGGGGCCTGCAGCAGCGGCACCAGCGCCGCCATTGCCCCGGCCGCCGCCAGCAGGTGCCGCGGGCCCAGCCCCGCCGCGTAGCAGCGCTGCAGGCGGGCCGCCAGCGCCGCCAGCAGCGCCGGCAGCGGCAGCGGCAGGGCCGAGGCGGGGGGCAGGTGGCCCCAGCGCGCCAGCGCCTGCGAGCCAGGCGGGCAGGGCAGGGAGGAGCAGGGGGGGAAGTCGGACGGTGGGGCCGGCATGATGGGGAAGCTCGCGTCCAACAGCTCCTGTTCGCAGCCGTCCTGAGACATGGAACCCTAGTATATCCCGTCAGAGCCAGCGCGTCTCGAGCCCTGGCTGAGAACCTCCCGCCCCAACCATGTCCACTTACCCCTTCCCCCCCCCCCCCAAACACCCCCCACCTGTATGGCCACCAGGCAGTCCACCACCTGGCTGGGCCCGAACCCCTCCAGCCCCGCGCCCACCCGCCCCAGGTAGCCCCGCGCAAAGGCCGCCAGCAGCGAGCGGCAGCCCGAGGGCGCGGGCGGCCGGGGCGGCAGGCGCCGGGGCGGGGACGCGAGCGCCACGAGGGAAGCTGGGGCCGAGGGGGCGGGGTAGCCGGCCGCAGCAAGGGCGGCGGCGGAGTGCAGGGGCGAGAGGGCAGCGGAAGGAGGCGGCTGAAAAGCAGGGGCCGGGAGCTCCGCAGCCGCCTCGTCGCAGGAAGCATCGGCGTCCTCAAACACGGTGGCGGCAACGGCGACGGCGGCGGCGGCAGTAGCCAATCGGGGCACCACGAGTTCGGGAGCTGGCGGCAGCGGCAGACCGGCCGGTGGCGGCGGCGGCAGGACTCGGCCCATGCGCGCCGCGCCCAGCAGCGTTGTTGCGAGCGCCAGGGGGTTGGCGGAGGGGGCAGCGGCGGCGGCGGCCCGCAGCGCCGCCTGCAGCCACTCGTCCGGGGGCCGCAGGCGCAGCTCCGACACCGACCACAGCAGCATCGCCACCTCGCCCGCGGCCCAGCCCCTCGCCGCGCCCTGCCCCTGCCCCTGCCCCGCCCCCAGCGCTGCAGCACCCGCGCCCTGGCCCCGCAGGCGCTCGCCGCTCGCCGCCCAGAAGGCCTCCAGCCACTCGGCCGGCAGCGGCAGGGCGCCCCCGGCCGCCAGCGCGCCACGGCCCTGCCCGCCGCCGCCGCCGCCCGGCGCCCGGCGCACGGCGGGGCGGCGGCCCCAGGCCTCGGCGCGCACGGCCTTGCGCCGCCACGCCGCCAGCGCCCAGGCCAGGCAGGCCAGCTCCTGGGGGCCAGCGGAGGCCAGCGCCTCGCCCCGCCAGGCGCCCAGGTAGGCGAGGAGCCAGGCGCGGCTGGGCGGGACCACACCAGCCCGCGCCAGGCCCCAGCCCAGCATCGCCAGCTCGCCCGGCCGCCACGCCGCCGCCTCCCCGCCGCCGCGGCTGCTCGGTGCGCCGCCCCTCCCGTGGGACCGCTCCCGCTCCGGAGCAGCGAACGGGCTCCGGCGCGCCGTGGGAGGGCTTTCGCCGCCGCTGGCCGCGGCCTCGGGCCCCGCAGCCCCCGCCACCACCGCGCCGTTGGCCTCCGCCGCCGCCGCCGCCAGCAGCTCGCCCGCCGCCGCCAGCAGGGCCGCCTGCGCGGGCGCCGACGCCGCCAGCGCTGCGTCCTCCCCCCGCACCGCCGCCAGCCCCCACACCGTGTTGGCGAGCTCGCGGGGGCGGAAGCGGCGCACGGGCGGCCAGGGGGACGCTTGCGCGGCCGGTCGCCGGTCGCCCCGGGTCCGGAGGTGGGGCGCCGGCCCCGCACGGCCGCTGGTGGAGGCGGCGCCAGGGCCCCGCCCCGTGACGCCCGCCCTGCCGATGCTGCCCGGACCCGAGTCCGAGATCGAGTCCGGTTCCGGTTCCGGGCTGCAGCGGCGGACGGCCTCAGCCATGAGCGCCAGGAAGCGGTGGGAGGCCTCCGGCGCGGACTCCGGGCCCTGGCCTGCGGGCCCAGGCCACGGGCTTTGGACGGCGCCAGCGGCACTCAAGGGCCAGGCGCCAGGGGCCGCAGAGCGAGAGTCCTGGGGCAGTGCAAGACTGTGGCCAGAGCCGGCGGCCGCCCGGGCGCCCCCACCGCGCCCCTCCCCGCCGCTGTCGCGATCGCTGCTGTAGCCGGGGAGGGGCCCGGGGGGTGGCGGCCGCCCCGTCACGACCAGGCCGCCAGGAGCCCCGGGCCCCGGCAGCAGCGCCTCCGCTCGCCCCGCCGTCAGGGTCACACGCGCGGGCCGAGGCGCCGAGGGTCCAGAGGGTCCCAGCGGCCCTGCACTCCCCTCCGCCTGCCCCTCCCCGCGGGCGCCCATGCTGGCCCAGGCCTCTGCCCGCGCGCGGGACCAGCCCGCCTCCGCCTCCGCCCACGAGCCGGGCCCCGGGCCCGCGGCCGCCTCCGCTGCGCTCCAGCTCCAGCTCCCGCGCCTCCGCATCAAGCCCGGGTGGGCGGAAGCGTGCTGGTCCCCGTGGGACCACGCGCGGCCCAGGTGGGCCCGTGAGGGGCCCTCCGGAGCGTGTGCGTCCGGGTGTCCGGACCGGGGTCCAGACCCGAGTCCGGGCGCGTGCGGCTGCCGCCGCCCCCCCTGCAGCAGCCGGGCCATGCGGCAGGCGGCTGCGGAGACGCAGACCGAGTCGATCAGGGGCTCGGGGGCGGTGAGCGCGGCCTGCACAGGGGGCAGGGGCGGAGGAGGGGGTGACGTTAAGATCCAGTCATGGCGGGAATCATGCTGAGCGGGATGGGGCCACGGCTGACGGCTTCCGCTCCCGCGAAGACCCTATCCGGAGCCCTCGAGCCCCCCAAGACCCCTCGGGAGCCGCCTCACCTCGAGCAGTGCCGTCAGGCCCGCAGGGTCCCGAGCCGCCGCCAGCGCCCGAGACAGCGAGTGCCGCGCAGCCACCACCTCCGGGTACGACCGCCCGGCGGGTGCGCCTGCGGCCTGGCTGCCGGCAGCACCACCGCCCGCTCCATGCCCCGCCTGGCTCAGGCCCGTGCGGGCAGCCATTGGGGCGCCCGCCCCACCGCCAAAGCAGCCGCCGCCGCCGCCGCTAGAGCTGGTGCCGTCTGCGGGGCTGCTGCTGCTGTGCACGCCACGCTCGGGCCTGGATGAAGCTGCCATCGAGGGCGAGGCGGAGGAGGGCGGCGAGAGGGGCGACTGTGGGGTGCTGCGCTGGGGTTGTGGCCGCCGCTGCGCGCGAGGGTGCGGGTCCGCGAGGGGCGCGCCCTGCCGAGCCGGCTGAGAGTCAGACCAGCGCCCGTGCTGCTGCCGGGGGGCGGAGCTCGAGGTCTGCGGCTGCTCCTGTCCCTGCGTCCGCCCCCGTGGGGCTTGCGCCTGGGGCCGCCCATCCCTGCCAGCACGCGCCCGAGGAGCCGCCTGCTGAGGCAGAGGCGTCTGCGAAGCGAGCGGGGGAGCCTGCGGAGAGCTCTGCCGCCCGGCTTCGGCTCTGAACCCCGACGGTGCGCCGTTGCCGTTGGCACTGGAGCTGGCCACTGCGGCCGGCCGGCCGAGGCGGCGGCGCTTGGAGTACTGCCCCCCGAAGTCGCCCTCCTCCTCCCGCGCGTCCTCTGCCGCCCTGCAGGCACCGGGCCGTTGCCTGGGGCCTGAGCCGAGGTCAAGTGCTGACGTGTCCGCCGCTGGGGCAGTGGCCCAGGGTGCAGGGGGCGGCGGGGCGAGGGGCGCTGATGGGAGGGGGCTCGCTACTTGGAGCTCCCCTGCGCCGTGACGGACGCCGTTGAGCTGGGGAGAGGCACCGCGGTCCTGGGTCCTCTGCGTGTTGCTCGAGTCATGCTCCTGCATTGCACATAAGGTGAGGGGTAGCGCGCAAGGTCAGGACCAGGCTAGGCACGGCTAGGCAAGGCCAGCCGGCGGAGGAGGGGGTGTCGCAAACCCTGCACACGAGCACCGCTGACCCCTTTGCTCCCCACCGTGCGTGCGTCGTCGCCGACCAACAGATCCAAAGCCGGTAGAATCTCGTGTCCCAATCCGTTGAGGCGACGCCCTGCGCTAGGGACCGCTGTGCTCGCGCTTGCACGAGCCGACGCCGCTGAATTTGTGTCGACCGGGCGTGCAGCCAGCCGCCCGAGCCCCGAGCTTCGCTGCAGCCCCGAAATATCTGTTCTACCGCGCAACCGAGGACACGGTGCATGGTTCACGCTGGTCAACAGCGTGGATAGGCTTCGCGGCGGCTGAGCTGTGCAGCAAACGGCTGTGCTCCGACGTCGAAGGCTTGAGCAGCAGCTTCCATGGCCACAGCACGTCTCAGGAGCGTGCAGCAGGGTTGGGGTGGCGCCGGTCTGTGAGGACATCGCCCGCGGGCAGGCCGTCCGCGACTGAGCGCCCTCCTGCAGGCCAAGTGCGGCCAAGCCTCCACGTTGCATTGCTCCAGGAGCTGAGCTCAGCTGCACGCCTTATCAATCATTTTGGGCCATATGACCCCGACCCATCCGTCTCAGGTGAAAGAGGCTGCCTAGCTGAAGTGCGTTTGAATAGTTCTACCTACAAGGCTCCCCTAGCGAACACGAAAACTCGTCTGCGGTTTGGGCAGGCGCCCCATCCGAGCTGAGCACCGCTCGATCCGGGCGCGGCTCGCTTGGGCCACCCCAAGCGCCTGGGGACTCACGAGCAGAGCTGTGCAACTCAAAGTCTCGTCCGGCCACACCAGGCCACTGACACGAGCACTTTTGCTTGCACCGCTCGCCATCACCCAACCCTTCGACCGCCCAAAGCCACAGAAATGCTTGCCCAGACCCGCGCGCCGGCGCCCTTCCGTGGGGCGAGCTCCCGGCGACCAGATGTGTCAGCAAACTTCTTTGGCAAGGCTAAGACTGTGACCACCGGTCGCATCACTGGCCGTGCACCGCGCCTGGCGGACCCTGTCGACCTGAAGAAGACGGGCTTCCGCTATGACGCGGCCAACCTGCGGTACGCTGCTGGTTCTGTGCGCAAAAGGGGGAAAGGTCGGGGGGCAAAACCCGCACGCTGCGCCCGCCCGGCCCGCGGCTACTGCCGCTTTGCGCCCCGCCGTCTCGATTATCCATCCCGACTTCTCCATACCCACCCTGTCGCCCTTGTGCGTCCTCCGACTTGTCCGCAGGTGGGTCCGCGACGACCGCAAGGCCAACGAGGGGGGCATGGAGGAGATCACGGCCACGCCCATCAGCGGCACGTCGTACGTGGTGCGTACGGCACCTTGTTACGTGGAGGGGCTGGCGGTGCATTGGACAGTGCAGGGACGGCGCCGGGAGGGGTGTTGCGAGGGTGCTGGCCTTCGTCGGACCATCTCTGGATTGTGTAGTGACAGGCATGTGAACGAGGCGGACGAGTGACTTCTGCGTGCCTTCGTAGTTAGCAAACACTCTCACGGCCTGAGACCTCACGCCCCCAGCCCTGACTGACCCCGTATCCTGACCGCCGAAGCAAGCGAGCCCTCCGCCCTGGGCCCTCCACACGCGAAGCATTCTAGCGTCAGCTTGCGCACCCTCCCTCCGCCTGCCTCCCCCCTGCCAGGTCTGGCCCGTGATGCACACCACCCTGGTGACTAAGGGCCTCAAGAGCGTCACCCCCGAGGAGGTGGGGCGGCTGAGAGGAGGGGGGCGGGAAGAGAAGGGCGGTTGATGTAGATGGTGGTCGCCGGAAGGAAGGGAAGGAAAGGCCGTTTGGGGACAGGAGCGTGGCGGGTGCACGGCGGGGTTCTCAAGGGCAATGGGAGCCCGCGTGGAAGCCCGCGGACGCGTCGGGCGTGAGATAGAGGCGTTGGGGAGTCCGAGGGGCCCCGCCGACTACCGTACTGCTCGCTCCCTGGACACCACCCCCTGCCCTTCTCCCTGGGTGCCACCTCCCCCCCCCCCCTCCCCCCCCCCCCCTCAGGCCCAGCAGCTGCAGAAGCAGGGCTGGACCATCGTGGACGTGCGCCTGGCCTCCGAGTACGAGAAGGTGGGGAGGGGGGACAGGGGGCTGGGTGAGGGGAAGACACGGCGTCTGTGTGCCCGTGATGGAGGGCAGGGGTTTGGGTGCACGTGGAGGCGGGGAAGGAGGAGAGGCTAGAGCGGGTGTGTGTGAAGGGCTGCTCGTGTAAGCGGGCGTGTGTTTGTGGTGGGGCTGCAGCTTGTGCAGGTGGAGCGGGCGCGTACGCTCTGTTGGCGGCGCCTGCTCCCACCCTCACCTCCCCACCCCCACCTTCCCCCCCCTTCTCCCCGCCCCTCACCCCGCAGGAGCACGCCGAGGGCGCCGTGTCCGTGCCCGCCTTCCGCTTCACCGCCGGCACCTCGGCCGCGGACACGTTCAAGAAGGTGGCCATGGCCATCGGCTTCGCCATGCGGGCCACGGGTGGGTGGGGGGTGGGGGGTGGGGGGAGGAGGGGCGGGGGAGGGGCGTGTGCTTGATGGGGAAGAGACTTTGTTGCCGGGGTGGCGGCGGCGTGTTCGGTGCGGGTGTTGGTACGGTCAGCGCCGGACCGGCGCAGGGCCCCTACGCCCCTGTGGCCCGCACCCAAGCACTCTGCTCGTCCTCTCACCCCGCCTCCTACCCCCCCACCCTCTCCCACGCAGAGCGCAACCCCGAGTTCACTCAGGAGGCGGCCCAGGCCCTGGGCAAGGGCAGCAAGATCCTGGTCATGTGCTCCATCGGGGGCACCCTGGACACCCTGGTGGGGCCTGGGGGGGGGGGGAGGGGGGAAAGGAGGAAAGGGTGTGGGGGGGATGGGCTGGAGGGCTATGGGGGAAAGCTATGCAGCGGGGTGGCGGGTAGGCGGGGACGGGCCTGGGATCGTTTCGAGGCGAGAGGGGACAGCTGAGGAGGCTCCACCCATTCACGCCTGCTCCTGGCCTCGCTCATGCCCCCTTTTGCGCGCCCCTTGGCACTTTCATCTGACTCCCCCTCATCCTGGCCCCCCCCCGACACCGCCCCCCCCCCCCCCGCCCCCAGCTGGACCTGCGCGCCGGCGTGAAGGCGCCCATCCGCGACGCGGAGCGCTCCTTCGGCCGCGAGAGCCGCGCTCTCAAGGCCTGCTACGAGCTGATCAAGGTGGGGTATGGGGGGACGAAGGAGAGGGGAAAAAGGGGGAGGCGGAGGGGGAGGGGGAAAGGGGGAGAGGGAGGGGAGGAGGGGGGAGGAGGAGCGTGGCATGTGGGGACTAGTGGGTGGGCGGCGACTCTGGCGGACGTGCGTCGGTAGACCCTCCCTCGTCCTCTTCTATATAGCGCAGTACTTGGCTCCCCGTCCCTCCCCCGGCTTCTATGCGCCAACCTGACCTCCACCCGGGCCCGACTCCGCACACACTCTCCATCCCCTCCCCTTCTCCTCCCCCCTGCCCCCTTTCCCCCCAGTCCGGCTGGAACCCCAACAACATCTTCTGGGTGGATGGGGGGCTGCAGCAGTGGCGCTACAACGGCCTGCCCGTCATCAAGAAGTAGGAGGCGGCCGGACAGGGGCCGGACAGGGGGCCGGACAAGGGGGCCGGACAAGGGGCCGGACAGGCGACCGGACAGGGCCGGACAGTGCTGTCCGCCATTGAGCCCCTGAAAGGCCAGGGCCCGGGCGGACAGGCTGTACAGGGGGCTGGAAAGGATGATCAGGTGGGCGGACGGAATGAGCCAGCGGGCCATCGAGACCTGGGTTCCAGGAGCAGCAGATGGCGGCTCGTGGCCTTGAGTGATAGCGAGAGGGCTGTGCGAGTGCAGGTGAGCACCTTGAGCCGAGGAGCGGGCGCGCACTCGAGAGGACAGCGAGGGCAGTGTACGTGGCTTGTGTGCGACACGTGAGGAGAGGCTGAACATCATTATTTTGCCATACTGTGCGCGATACAATGTCAGTTTGGGTGTCGTTGACCTGTGATGTGGGTTCGAGGGCAGCTGTGAGCCAGGGACGAACGGATGGCCCGCTGTAACCGAGCTGGGCCCGTGGCAGCATGGCTGTGCATGTGCGTTCCCCCAGCTGCTCCGCCAGAGTTGGAGCCCCTGCTCTACAACCCCCTGGCAAGCCCCCAAGCGCTCGTCACGGGTCTTGGGAGGGCGCTGGCCTCCAGCCGCGTCACGCACTCCCGGGACTGCCAGTGGTCGGCAGTGCTTGCTAGCAGCAGCCCACATGCATCCCTGCAGCTGTCGTCCACCCTTGTGCCCTCACGTCCCTTTTCACGTTCCCAGGCTCTTGGGGGAGGGGTGGCGTGCGTGCAGTAAGGACTGACGAGCAAATGGAACCAGGCATGCAGGCGCGGGGCTTTACAGTAGGGTCGTAAGGAGTGAACCACCTCCAGGCTGCAGAGGCGCCCCCACTCGCCCAGCCCATGCAGGTGCATGCTACAGGCGCACCGCTGTTACGTACACGTCAAAACTCCTCGCTCCGTGCCGCGTGTTATGTACAGGTTGCAGGCCCTAACTGGCGCACTGCACCCAATCCAAAAGCGCGTATGCATGGCTTTGGGTGCCAAGCCTGCTGGGCAATGGTGGAAGCAAGTCCAAACAATCAGTCCCCCCTATCACACGCCGTGCCAGCCAAGCAAATAGCCATGCCGCCCCCTCCCCCTCCACCATCATGGTGCGAGAAACCAAGGCCCCATCCCAAATAAAGCAGTGCTACCGTACTGAACGACACGACGTGCATCAGCACAAAATAAATCCCCCCACGCCCAGCCATTCAATGTCAACAACAGCCTTTCCACCGCCCCGTTCAGTCCGTGCATCGGTTCGCAAGGGCACGTCGAGTCCATGGTGCTCCCTTGCATCTGTCGGGGCTTGCATGTACCATTCGCATCGGTCGAAATCGAGCAAGGCTCACGTAGCACACCGCAAAGCTATATTGGATTTCCATGGAAGCGCTAGCACGAATAAGAACCGGTGTGCCATGAATGTTAAGCTACGCCCGCAGCCCTGATGCCCTCCACCAGAGAAGCCGCTGAGGCCCATCCTCGTTAGGCGGCGCGCGGGGAGGGCGGCTTCGGCGGGCGGGGCCTTGGCGGAGGCCGGGGCGGGGCGGGAGGCCGGGGCGGGCGTGGGGGGCGCGGGGGGCGCGGGGAGCGGGGCGGGGACGGCGGCGGGCGGGGCGGCAGGGGCGGGGAGGGCATCTGCACCCAGATGCGGAAGGCGATGTCGAACGCCGCGGCGGAGATGGCGAAGGGCTGCGACGGCGTCTTCAGGTAGGAGTTCCACCTGGGTGGGTCCGAGGCCATGTAGTGCAACAGGCGGGGGCAGGACGCATGTTGGGGCGCGCCAGAGGGGCCCGCACGTTGGAGGCAGGGAGTGGCCACGCACATGGAAGGGGCCGGCAGGACACGGCGGCAGGGGCCGCACCGGCGTGCGCCGCCCAAGCCATTCCCCCACCCTGCGCTCCCGTCCCCAGCAACCCCAAGCATTGCGGCCGGCACTGTTGCAGGGACCGGCGCCCCTCCCCTTGCTCACCAGGCGTCATTGGTAGAGGTGTTTGAGGAGATGGCGCCTGCGTTGCAGGGGCGGCGGGGCGTAGGAACGGACCGGGGAACGCTGTGACTGTGTCTCCTCGGTGAGCCCCCTACCCCCCTCCAACGCCCCCTGCCCCGCCCGCAGGGACGCATGCTTCTGCTCTTCAGGTCTCCTTGCTCTGGCTCTGTGTTGCTACGACGGGGTAACCCTACAGCACGCACGCTCCGCTCCGCTCCGCGCCCACCCGCTGCGCGCCAGTACACGCCCACGGGCCGCGCCAGCAGTCGGCCGCTCCAGGGCGGGGGGGCGGTGTTGGTGACCGCTGCGCCCGTGGCCTGGGTGCGGCGCACGGACAGGGGCGGGTCGGAGAGGTTGATCAGCACCAGCCACAGCTCTGCAGGGGGGGAAGGGGAGGGGGGAAGGGGAGGGTGGGCGAGGGGGAACTCGTCGAGGGAAGGGTACCAGTACGGGGCGGCATGCCAGGGTGGGGTGTAACCGACCAAACAAACGCGCTTGCTGCCATGGGTGCGCACGCCTGGGGCTGGGCGATCCCCGCAGTGAGCACAGCGCCCTCTGGCGCTGCCCCTTGGCTTGCTGGCTGCCCCTCCCCACGCACCCTATCCCTAGAGAAGCGCTCACTGTAGTTGGTGGTGGACGGAAGGCGTGCCGCGGGCTTGACCGGCAGCAGCCATTGCAGGCTGGTGCCGGAGGCTGTGTGCGCAGGCAGGCAGAGGGGAGGAGGGCGCAGGGGGGCGGGAGCGCGGGGAAGGGGCGGACAGCTAGGGCACTGGCTGGCAAGGAAGCGGGGTAGGTCGAGGTGATGAGGGAAACTCTCCTCGCGCCGCATCCTCAGTGTGACCTCAACATATGTCGGGATCCCACACGGGCCTCAACTCTCGCTTTCACTGCTCCGCGCACCCCAGCTCACTGTTGACCGTGGTTGCGCCCGTGCCCTGGTAGCCCGCAGCCGCCAGCGCCGTCAGCAGCGTCTGGGGCGGGGAGACGCCAGGCGCGTGGCGACGGGGTCCAGAGAGGGGGGAGAGGGCGCACAACAGCAAGAGGACCATGAGGGGGGCTCAAGCCTTCACGGCTGGTGCAGCTGCCGCCACAGCAGGGGGGAGAGGGATGCGCGCGGGAGTGCGGCCTCGGGCAGCGGGCGGGCGGAGTGGGCGGCGGGCGGCGCCTTGCGTGGGGCACACTCTAGGAGCCGCGTCCTGGAGGTGAAAAGCCATGCACCACTCAGGGCGTGTCGCACCTGGGGTCGGTCGCTGGCGGCTCCGTAGCGGGGGGAGGTGAAGAGCGCCGCCGCCAGGGTGGAGGGGCGGGCGTCCGGCTTGAGGGTCCACAGCGCCACCTGGCTCACCCGCGCAAAGGCCACGTCGGTCAGGTCTGCGTGGGCCAAAGCGGGGCGGGGTGAGGAGGAGGGTGAGAGAGGCGGCAGAAGGAAGGGTGGGGTGGGGTGGGGGGGACGGGGGTGGGGGGCGGGGCGGCACGGCCCGGGTCGGGATGCGGGCGTGTCAGAAGTTAGGCGGGCTCTCGGCAGTTGGGCTGCAGGCCCGCCATAGCGCACACGACTTCAGGATGCCGCGTCACCCAGGAAACAGAGCTTGTTGCGCCGTGTCCAACACGGCGCGCGGCTCTTCCTGGCTACGTCGCGAGCGGGCGAGCTGCTGCAGAAGCAGGTGCGTGCCGGGCCACGCAGGGCGCACGCGCTCCTTCTCGTCTGTCCATACTCGTATCTGCGTGTTTGTCATCCGCATACCTGTGACGGTAACCTGGGAGGCATACGCGAGGCCGAAGGAGAGCCGCACACTGGTGTCGAGTGTAATCGCCCCGTTATTGAAGACCTCCTCGACGGCAGCATTCGCCGAGCCCGCAAACAATGCCACAAGGGCAATTAGAGCTGCTGGCACCAGCCAGCCGCAGCTACGCGAAGGCTTCATTTCGGCGGGCACTCCAGCATTCCAGTCAAGCCGGGCCGAGCGACCTGTATCGCAAGGCTTACAGCTAAGACATAAGGATCGGCTAGAGAGGAAACATGATTGCTTTCGACCTCGGTTTCGCAAGAGTCAGGAGCGCGGGTACGGCATGCCGTACTATGGGCAGAGCGCCGACAGGCTGGAAGCCGCACTTTGCCGACGCCGAGCCACAGCCCCAGGTACCTGAGGGTTGGCGGGCCTGCGCTGGCCCAAGTGCGGTCGCGGAGTGTGCAGGCTCGAGAGGCGGACATGTGCAGGGGTGGACATGTGTGGAGTGCCTCATCGAGCGCGCTCACGTGCCGTATCCGTTCGCCTGGCACACTTGAATCACTACATGTGAACGACGGTGTAAAAGCCGAGCTGCTGAGCACCTATTCCCTGCCCGCACGCCCTGCCTAGCCCCCAACTGCTCAAGTGCTGCCCAAACATTGCTGCCCTCAATGCTGCCCTATCTTCGTCTGCTTTGCCACTGCCGCTGCCTTGCCATTGCTGGGCTGCCCGTGGCTTCGTCCTCACTCCCAGAGGCTCCCCGGGAAGGGCGTGTCTCAAAACTCGCTCGACTGAGTTCGAACCCCGCCGCTGAGTGCCCCACCGACACGAACCGGCAACCGGCGATCCCCCCGGCCCCAGGGCCCCTGACCGCCAGGACCCCCCGGAACCCGAGCCCGGAGCCCCGGAATCCCCGGACCACCTGACCCCGGCCAGGCCCCCGCTGGGCCCCCGCGAGACATCCGCACCTGCAGGACACCTGCCGGGGCATTCGCCGGACCACACCGAGCGGCATCCCAGCTTGGTTTTCGGCGTTGACCTTCAGGCCCCACCCTACCCAACGGCACCAGGCCACAACCGGGGCAACGGGGGGACTGGAACCGTGCGTGACCTCGTTACATACCGCTTCAAGCCCTGCGGCCCCGGCCAGCAGGTGGAGCAGGTGCGGCCCGGGGGAGGGGGGCGCGGGGGAGGGGGAATGAGAAACGGGGACGAGGTTATGCGAACAGCAAGGCCAGCAAAGTGCAATCCCAGCCTTCAGCACTGGCGAGGTTCTACCCGCAACGCTGCTATTGCGAGCAGTGCCCATCAAGCCAGTTGGCGGAAGCCAGGGCACTTCGAAGCCGCGTGTGGGGTCTGGCGCGCAGCATCTCCGGCGGCTCGCTAGAGGCCCGGACACGCCCAGCATCATCATACAGACCTGAACTTGAAGGGAGAGTCGCCGTGGCAGACGCGAAGGAGAAGGAGTCAGCCATCGGACATGCACCAAGCGAGCGCGACGGCAGAAGAAGCAAGCCCAGGAGCCGCCGGAGTCTGCACGGGAGACCCTAAAGAGGGCAGCGAATGGGGCGGAATTCAGCAAAGACCACGCGGTGAGGGCCGTACGGCAGAGACAACCCAGAGCTGCGAGGGGTGGAGAGACGAGGTGCGGGCAGGGAAGCCCGGATTGGGTGGCTGGCAAGCAGGGACGGGAGCAGGGCAGAGCGGGGGGAGGGGGGCGGGGGGGGGGAGGAGAAACGGGGGCGGAGGGGAGCGGGGGACTGCCTGCGCACAAGGGATACGAGAAGAACAACCAAGCGAAGGTCGTCTGGCTGTGAGGGTAGGGCGTGAGGCGCAGTCGATCTGAGCACGGTGGTGCGGTGCAACACGTGTCTGTCGTTGGCAGGGTTGCATAATACGGCAGCCCCCGGGGCCAATACGCGTATTAATACGCAATACGGCCCCCTCCTCGCTAATACGGCTTAATACGGCTCTAATACGGCGGCGCCCAGCCGTATTAATACGGCAGCGTACGGCAGCCCATACTGCCGCCTTGTGCACAAGAGAATGCTCTCCGCGTTCACGTAGAAGCGCAGGGAACGCGTAGGGCATCGGCTACGGCGGAACGGACGGCTGAGCTCCCCAGCACCCCAGCACCCCCCCCCCCGCCGCCGGCCCCCGGCTGCCTGGCCGGTACCCCCGCGCCGCATGCCGTATTAATACGGCAGCGAGAGGCCGTATCCGTATTAATACGTATCCGTATCAATACGGGGACTGATACGTATTGGCAACCCTGGTCGTTGGTGGCAAAGGCAGGGGGGGGGGGGCAAAGGGCCGACCGAGCGAGCCCGAGCAGCGCTGGCCACGGCCGCCGAGTACCCCGCTGTACAAAGGTCTGCCGCCCTGAAGCACACTATCGCCCGTGTTGGTGGGCGCCGTGGCCACGGCCGTCGCGTGACGGCAGCAGTCGACCGCCCCGCCCCAACAGCAGATGCCAGGCCCCATTGGGCCCCGGGCCAGCGGGAAGGGGTTGCGTGTCATCATCATCATCATCATTGCGTGTCGAGGTGTCGAGGCGTAACAGTCGTCAGGCGCCCCACACGTCATGCACCACAGAGTGCAAGCTTGTCAAACCGCTGCCTCAAGCACTCGGCGACGCGTCGCTGGTTTAGCTGCTTCCCGCCGATTCTTTGCCTCACCTCCTATAGGCCGACCATTTAATCTACTGAAGCAGACTTTAGACATATAGCTACCGCATATGCGCAAGCGTGCGCAAGCGATGGCTCCTGCCTCGGGAGGAAATTGCTGCGCGAGGCGGGCAGTTCCCACCCACGCGCTGCTGTGCACATCTTACTGGCTTGTCGTGACGCTCCTTCTGGCCTTCGCAGCTGAAGGTGGGCTCTAGGGTGCGTGGCGATTCGCGTTAGCGGGACCGCGCTGCGCGCTCAGGCAAGATAGCGCACGCTCAAAGAGACATAGTACGAGGCACGACTGCGGGGGTCCACCGACGAGCGAAGTTCAATTCATTAGTTCGCCTCCAGCAGGCAGGCTCCACGCCCCCCGAGGCACGCGATGAAGTAGACGAGTTCACTGTTTGCAGAGGTCGCGAGCGGTTTTTGCATAGCGGTTGAACCACGAACCCGCGCCAACTACCCCGCTCCTACCTGAGCTGGGACCAGGGCGCTCCCAGGGCCCGCCTGTTCGTCGTCCCCATACCCTCCCCGGCTTCAGCCCCCTGAACAAGCCTACCAGATACTTGAGCACTGGGCCACTTCCCCGTTGCTCAGCGTCGGTCAGGGTATGTAGCGTGCAGCACTACTCCAGCCATCCAGCCAGCGAGCGGTGCCACCAACTGCAGCAGCCAAGGAGCAGTGTGAGAGCACTCTCCCTCACAAGTCACAAGGGCGCGTTCCGTGCTGTTGACGACATATTACCCTCTCGGAACTTTCAATCCTCAAGCCCATACGTCCATCCTTGCTTTGGGCGGCGAGTCTCGAAGTTGTGTGCTCCAGCAGGGGGTGCCACCCCGGGGTCAGTGATCCCGAGCAACACCCCAGAAAGGGGTGACGGGCCACACAACTAGCGGTGTGGCGCCGCAATGGGGATGACGGGGGCGTAGTATGAGGGCGGGGTTCATAGCCGTGAAAGGCAGACGTATAGATCCGAGGGTTGCTCATGCGGCAGGTAGGACGGGTCACGCGCAAGGGCAGGCGGGGTACACGTGCGAGGCATCAAGGCCGGGGGTGCGTATGGGAGGATTACGAGCACACGTATGCGGGCGTCAGCCACAAGATCAGGCTCTGTTAGTTGCAGCCACCTAGCTACCACCGCTTCATCGGCCTCGCCAGTTCGTTCAGGCACCTCATCTTGCTTCCTCCGCACACAGGGTGTTTGCTCTGCTCTACCGCCTGCCTCCATGCGTCATGATTAGCTCCATACATCCCCGCCGCCGTGCCCCGCTGATCACAGGTTTGACGGCGTCGGGGCCCCTAAGCTGCACCGCTGTCTGGGTAGCCCCATCGCCCCCCGGCTACGTCGACCTACCGGAACGCCAGCTGGAGGGACGGCTAGGGATCAACATCGCGCTAACCGTTCCGGCCGCCTGTGGGCTTTGGCGCGTCTCAGACATCAGCGTGACTGTGACCCTGGATCACACCGCAGCGTCTGATGTGGCAATGTACCTGCAAGCACCAGCCTTGTCAAACTCATCGAACACAACAACTGCGTACAACGGCAGTGAAAATGCCACGTTATTCTACAGGCAAGGGTTTAGCCGAGACCTCAACGGCACATACGAGTTCAGCGACTCGGCTAACGTTCCCGTCAAGAACATACCCTACGACTTTGTGATGGGGCAGTGGGTGATGAGGCCAGGCGTGTACCGGCCCCTGGAGCCCCTTGCCGGGCTGCTGCCGCCCGCAGCTGCAGTCGATGCACCGTCGGGACCGCCGCCGCCGGCGGGCAGTGTGTGGACGCTGCGGGTTGTCGACACGTACTTCAATGGCTTTGGGAGGGTGTACGCAGCGAGCATAACGCTCTGGGGTGAGGAGAAAGCGCACGCACAGGGGTGTGGCTCGGTGGCTTGACCGGGCGGGTGGGTGCCGTGCTTACCGCCCCCCTGGATCCCCGCTGTGCTGCTGTCCGCTGTGCGTAGGCTCACCTTCTCCGCCGCCACCCCCACCCAAGCCCCCGCGACCGCCACGTATGTAGGGTCGGTGGCGTTTGCAGAGCGGGGTCGGTGTCCGTAGGTCGCGTTCTATGTACTTAAATAAGGCGCCCGTGCTTATTAACGTGTTCCTCCACTCCTTGCATGCGCCTACGTAGGCCCTCCAATCCCGCCGCTGACCAACTTAGCTCTGGGCCAGCCGGCCTTCTCCTCAAGTTCCTGGGGCTGCGGGCTATGGGGGCCGGACAAAGCCGTGGACGGCAAGGGAGCTGCCACCATATACGACGGTGAGTACTAGCACTGCATGGGTGGCGTGGGTCTGGATTGAGCCCACAGTACGGCACACGTTTCAGACTCTACCGCCATTACTGCTGTATGCTTCCTGGTTCATCATTCCTCATCGACAGTTTTCCCTTATCCACAGTTTTTCATACGGCGGCTGGAGACACGGAGCAGTGGCTCTCAGTGAGGGTCAGTCCTGAAGGGAAGAGCGCCCTCATCTATCGCATTGTGTTGCGGAGCCGCGTGGACTGGTGAGCCATGCATGGGCGGCGGCCAAGGCCACGAAGTGACCAGCTAGACCAGCTCACACTCTTCTTCTCGCTTCTTTTCAGCTGCGGAGACCAGCTGTCGAACGCCCAGATCCGGGTGGGCAGTCGACCCATCATGAGCTTAAACAACTCGAGCCGTATCATGGACAATTCTGTCGTCTGGATGTTGCCTGGGAACGGCACCACCAGAGCCGTGTACAACATATTTCCAGATGATCCCGTCCTGGGTTCGTTTGTGACGCTGCAGAACAACCCAGTCGGCAGATCAGGTGCGTGTGTGCCCGTGTGGACCAACCAGCTAGCTTCAAGCATGCTTGTGCGTGCCACTGCTCGATCGTACGTGTTGTTAATACCTGCCTGCCGCATGTATCCCCTGCGATGGCCCTTAAACAGACGTAATTACGAGCTGCCCCACAACGCAATGTCTGTGAGCGCAGATGGCGCTGGCTTCCTCAGCCTGCTGGAGATCGAAGTGTACGGCATTATCATTTCGAGCCCCCCTCCCCCGCCGCCCAGCCCCAGCCCGCCTTCCCCAAAACCCCTTCCGCCCAGCCCCAAACCCCCCAGCCCCAAACCCCCCCGGCCGCCACCGCGACCGCCCACACCCCCTGGCATTGTCGGTGCGTAATCTGACGAGCTAGCGAAGCCTATGCCTATTGCTTCAGACATCCAGCGCAGTCCACTTGTTAAAACGCACACCCTCCACCTCGCTCAATCCTCGCAGATCCGCCTCCGGAGCTCGTTCCTGACGTGGCACACTTCGATGCCGCCCGTGGTGTCAACGCAACGGCACTGGGAGTTCGAGTCAGGTCGTGGCGTGACATGCTGTACGGTGCAGCGCAGGAGCTGGTCTTCACTGGAGATTGCCGGTACGACAGAGACCCTGTTACCGGGGCGTACGGCAGTATCGTCATGGATGGCAGCAGCTGCCTTGGGCACATGCCCACGCTGCTCAGGAGATGGAGCTCCTCCGCCAGGGTGAGTAAACCTTGTCACTTCGGGGTCACTTTGAGTGCTGCTGGCACCGCCATCAGGCCTCGCCGCCGCGCCCTTACTTTCTAAACCAGTTTTAGTGCGGCAACCGATATTCATATGGGGGCTACTATGCTGAGTTGGTATCTACGGGCCGTGATTTGCTGGCCAGCCCCGATAGATTACGTTAAAGAATAGCGGAGGAGCCATCCAGCTCGCGCATGGCGAAATGCATGCAGGGGACGCGCACCTAACCCCCGTACGTGCGCCCACACGCAGGCGCCCTTCACCGTGGTTGCTGTGTACAAGGCGGAGCGGAAGTCGACTACTCCCCATACTGGGGGCTTCTCGCTTGTGCACCTCAGCCGCAAGGTTTATACAACCGCCACATTCCCTGGCGAGCGGCAGCTGGTGTTTGGTGCGGGGTACCATCCCTATGCCGACTCCGGGGGCTCCACATTCCTGGTCAAGGAAATGAAGTACAGCTTCCAGGTAGGCGGGCGGGTTAAGCCTTGTCGGGGTGCATCAAGTTCAGCATAATAGATGCATGCAAAATAATACTTAACAGGTCTCTGACTTTCCCCGCCCTTTGTCTATCTGGCAGCATGGAGGAGACGCCGTCTATGATGAGTGGACGATGAGCGCTCTCGTACGAGATGCGGGGGGATCATCTGGCGCAATTTACGGTAGCCCGCCTGGCGCGGGGGGCCCTGTGCCCCTTGTCAAGTTCCAAGACCAGGCGCCCATCGATTTAGGGCCAAACGACTTGGCGGTTGGCGGAGACTACGGTGATTCCTTTAACGGCGGCGGTTACTTCAAGGGACGCATGTCAGTTGTTTTGATCTACCAGCGGGCTCTCAATCTGACGGAACTACAAGCTCTTCACAAGGCCTATGCGCCTAAGTTTGGCTGGAGCAGCAAGGGCGCACCAACCCCGGGTGCGCCTTTATGTATTGAGGTTGGGGCTAAAGCCCTGCACCGCCACAAAGCTCATGTATGCCGCAATCTTTGACCATCCTTCCTTTCATATTGCGCCAACAGGAGTAGAGCTCATCATGAGCCCCTTCCAGTGCGGCCTGCCATCGCCCCTCCTGTCGGAGAGCAGTGACGAAGGCGGACCAGGCCTCTTCTCTCCCCTGACAAGTGTGTCCTCTCACTTTGGCGACATCATGATGGCCCTTCAGTCCAGCTATAGGAAATTTCTGAATGACGGAGCCACATCATCAACAGCCACTGCAGTTCAATTGGGCCCATGGCACGGGAGCGCTGAGTTTACGGAGGAGGATCTATTGCGGTCAGGCTTTCGGCGCCAATCCCTTGATCTCAGCCTGGCTGCCGTAGGACCGGTGGTAGCTCTGAGTGCCTGCTGTTCTGCCAGCTCACAGCTAGGCTACGGTGTCCAAGGCATCCGTCTCCGCATCGCTGGGAACGTCACACTGGTTGTGGGAGAGCCCGGTCTGTGTGATGTTGAGAAGCCGTGGGTGCCAGTGCCGCCGGGCTTCAGCCTGGCCGGCTTCCGAACGGCGACGGTGCCTTTGGGGACCTACCGGTTTCACGTGTTGAGCCTGGTGACGCACATACCGGAATGGATTCACCGTGTGGCTTTCGTCTTCAGGTCAAGTAAGGGGGGTGTTACTGGCTTCAGTGGTTCCTTGTCGCCCGATTTCCCTAATTGCACAGCAGTGATAATAACGGGCGTTATCACTAAAATACACTCTGTTCGTGTGCGACCCGTGCGCAGGCTTTGCCGTACCACCAGCCCCGCCGCTACCTAGACAGCCACCATCCCCGCCTACCCCGCCCCCCACGCCCCTGCCGTGGGGCCTCATGCCCGATGTGGCTTTCTTTGACGGCTCTCTGGGAGTCGCGACAAGGATCACACAAAACAGCACCAAGCTTCTGGCGTCTGGCTGGAGGGATGTCATGTCCGACGCCGGGCGCCCCCAGCACCTGGACTTCCAGGGCGCGTGCGCGCATGACGCAGATCCAAGAAGCACGGTCAGCGGGCGAGGCAGCATCCAACTGGATGGGATTTCGTGCTTTGGCAGGTGGGTGCCACACGCAGCCATCCAGCATCTGGCAGCTGCTGCTGCGGCGTGGTACACGAGAATAACGAGACATGGCTTGCAACTAGCGCAGTTAGGCAGACAATTCACAAGGGCCGTTTCTTTTGCAGGATGAGGTCCAACCTGGTGAAATGGAACACGTCGGAGGCCGCTGCCTTCACGGTCGTGGTCATTCATAAGCCAGCCCTAGGAGCTGCCGGGGCTGCCCTTCTGCACCTGAGCCACACGCCAGACGGCCCGGGGAACGCCCTCCTGTTCAACCCCGGCTGGATCGGGAACCGGTTTTCCACAATGCTGCGTGGCGCAAACGGCAGCGAGTACAGCGGTATGGCGGCGGCCTTTCACACCCACGTGCAGCTGCAGCCGGGAACCTGGACGCTCGACGCATTTGCCAGGGATACAGGCGGAGCACAGGGTGGCTTCTACAGCAGTAATGTCGTGCCGGGGGCTGTTACGCTTACGACACAACTGAAAGAGCAGTTCCCCATTTCAATAGACCCCGACAACTTGGTGCTAGGCTCCTCACTTGTTCAGACTGACATGTTTTATCGAGGCAGGGTGGCTGCTGTACTAATCTACGGTCGAGCTCTGTCTTCTGTCGAGCTTAACGGCGTGTACAGAGCCTATGCGCCACGTTTCGGCTGGAGCCCCAAAGCACCTCCAACCGGTAAGCTTGCTTGGCTGGGGCAATCCAGCCAGTGAAGGGCCTACCTGTACCTTTCCTGCCTTACCTGCTGACATAGTATCTTCGACCTCAACGCCACAGAACGGGAGTTGCTGAGGAGCGAGTTCTTCTGCGGGTCCACGGCTGCAAGCGCTATGAAGACAACCAGTGACGAAGGGTGGGTTGGGGATCAAGTTATAGAAGCTATAGCGGCATCATCGCGTAAATCATTGTCCATGCCCTAGGACTGGATACGTTTTTACTAAACAAATAAAGCCAGCGCATTTGCGTGTAGGCTGGCACGCTACTACCCCTTGACGGCAATCAACATCCAGACGGGCTGGACTTGGGACACTGCAACAGCATACTATACGAGGGGGCAGCAGGGCCCCCCGCATGGAGCTGGGTCCGTTCAGTATAGGCGCCGCACAGGGATGGTCAACTTCACACAGCTGGCGTCAGAAGCAAGCATAACCGTTACGGTGCGTACAACGCCAGTCAGATGAAAGATGGTGATGGCAGAATTTGCAGTTGCCCTTCATGATTGTGGCCCCGCCCACTATGTCGTGCATGCATGCAGGCCCTAAAAGTGTGCTGCATCGAATCTCAGTTTTTCTATGACGGGGCCCATGCCTTGCACCTGAATACCTCCCGCAATGCAACCATTGTCTTTTCTGGTCTACCTTACTCCGCCTGTGATCAAGAGCAACGCTGGGTCCCAGTTCCGGCAGGGCACTCCTTTGCTGGGTTCACGACTAGAAAACTAACAAGGACGCAACTAGACAGTACATACGAAGTCGAGTGGATAAACAGTGTGGCCTTGCTCTTTAGCAAAGGTGCGTTTCGTACATGTTCCTAGCTATTCGATCTCCTCTTGTAAGAGTTCATTTATGTTCAAGTGCAATCCGCCTGCAGCTTCGATCTGGTTCTAAACTCTGGTTCACTGTCTTGGGGTGGCCCGCTGCAGATCCGCCCTCGCCACCAAGCCCGCCAGCCCCGCCCTCACCCACACCTCAGTATCCCAAGTCACCACCTGCTCCCCAGCCGCCACCGCCAGCACCGTCTCCGCGTAAGCACATCACGTACGCATGCAATGAGATCCTGTAGATAGCCAAAGGCGCATACGCCAAGAGTGACTGGTCGTGCTCCTCCTGCCTGCCTGCTGCCGCCTTACGTCCAGGGCCCTCCCCGCCAACTCCACCCCCGACACCTCCATCACCCCCCAAGCATTTCCCACCTCCGGTACCCATCACCCTCAGTGAGTTCTGCTTGGTTGGTATTACCGCCTCCCCTTCGTTCCAGCCTTTAACCCACTTTATCATCACTGTTCCACCCGTCCACCCACAGGGGATTGTTTTCGCTCACCTGGCTGGTGCAACGGCACCTTTGTGTCAGAGTTCTGCGAGTAAGCTAGGTAGCGGTCCGATGCTTCAACACCGAGTCCTGGCCGTACGTCCGAACTTTACTCGTGCGACACCCAAAACTGCAGCTCGGACTCCTTCTTGGATCTCATCTGCACAGAGCCCAACCGCCGCCGGTATGTCTTTAGGTCATCGGTAGATTGCTCCACAGAGTCGTGGGCGACAGGCTGGCCGAATGCAAGCGCGGCCCTCTGCCCACGGAAATGGGGAGGTGCGTGCACATTTTCATGCATGTGCTGCTCATGTGCGGGCGAATCAGACATGGTCACGGTAATAGGCAACCTAAACAGACCTCGCTACATATGCCGTACGTAACGCAGGGGAGCCGGCCAGCAACCAACCCCCCCCGCAACCTCCTCGACCACCCACTCCACCGCCGCAATTCATTTGGCCTCCATCGCCTCAGCCACCGCGTCCGTTTCCGCTCGTTAAGGCTGCAGCAGGTGTGTGTGTGTGTGCTCGGCAGCCAGACTGTCCAACCGTCATTCTTGTTCTTGTTCCTGCATGGAGATCTCTTACGCTTCATTACTGATGCTTTCCACTGCCAGAACCGACAATGCATGCCCTCCATCTGCCCGCTGCAGGCGACGTTCTGACCACTGATGCGGGACAAAACTGCAGCCTTACGCCTCCTGCTCCCAGCAGCACATGTCTGCCTGGTGCAGTGCGATGCGCACTGTTTGCAAACGGAAACACGACGTCCCAGGATGCGGGCAACGGGTGTAATCGTATCTGGAGCCCAAACCGAACCCACTTCCTGGTTCTCGAGGCCGGTTATGGCAGCCTGGTATGGACATGCTTCAAGTCTGCTTCTGATCCCAACGTTGATCTCAAGTAAAAACCCTGACGCAGCCCTTCCACCCTCCACTCAGGTCTGCTACAAGCGCAATGGCAACCTCACATTGCCAGTGTGGTATGCAAGCGCAAACCTCACGAGCGCCACCTCGCTAGCCCTGGCACTACTAAGCAACGGAACATGGGCACTCTGGGGGGCCGGCAATGGCGTGGCCTACGGGGTTCGACTGACCTCGTCGCAAGCTGGATTCAAGTTTGCACCAAATGCTGGTGCCGTCAATGCTCCGTTCACACTTCAGGTGCGTGGCTGGGCGCCTGAGACCCAAGGACGCGGGATATATTCAGACCTGCAGATACCGCCCATAAGAGATGACTTTGCATGCGCGAATGACGTAAGGAGCCCGCCCCCGCCTCGACCCTCCCTTAGGTCACGGACAACGGGCAGGTGGAGGTACTAAACCGCAACGGTGCCCCGGCGTGGGCCACGTACCCGAGTAAGAAAAGCTGTAGTCTTTGTAGTCTCGCTCGTGCAATTGTGGGTCGGTGTGAGCACCTCGCCGCCCGCCTGCCTCAATCTCTAGCATGAGCTAAGCGCGCCACCCGCTCCGTCCGCCTCATTCCATCCGCCCTCCCTGGGCCTGCCTAGAACCCCAACGCTGTGTACGCGTGCGGTGTGCCCTGCTGCCTGCAGTCTCGGCGCCGCCTCCATCACCACGGTCGCCACCACGGCCGCCCGCACCTTCTATTCCGGGGACGCCATTCATCCTGGAGGTGGGCACTTCCCTTACTTCCCTCACGCGCACATCTGGTGGTGGGAGGCAAACCACTGTTAGCATTGTTCCCTCTCATGCAACAACTACCTCGACTACAAGCACGCAATCGTCCCCTTCACAATTTAGCAACCCTTCCGACCTGTCGGCTTTTGTACACGCCCGACTCGCAGGGCCGCCTGACCGTCATGGACACCCACGTGGAGAAGCAGTGGCTACTGGAGCGCAGCGGGGATCGGCGGCTGTTCTTGCTCCTGTCCGGGCGGCCCGTGGAGGAGGGGACGGGCGAGCCTGTCCAAGGAGGGAGTGTGGTGTCTCTGGTGCGTACCGGTATCTACCGCCGCTTGGTGTCTGGACCATGAGTAGAGCCCCATTGCTTGGTTTGCACGCGTGCTATTGCTTGCCAATGATGCGGTAATTGATGGCATTGCGTGAAACCTGTTGCAGGTTTGCACGCCGCCAGCCGACATTCTCGATAGCGCCAAAGCGGTGTGTCTAACCACCAGTGGCGCCCGCATCACGTAAGCGTACCGTAGTTGTGCTCGCAGAGGCTGTGGCTCAGGGGATTCGCTCTCGCTCATCAAGCGCTTAATTGGGGATGAATGTGTTATGATTGCATGTTTCCAGGTACACTGCGGCCCCAGTGCCTTCCACAAACCTACGGCTGAGGCTGCTAGTCCTGACAGTTAATCTGAATGGTCCTACCTGCGAATCCGGCACCACAAGCCCCTGGGACGTTCAGAAGAGATTCTGGGAGGACAGTGGCTACGCAGCTAGGTTGTCCCAATGCAGTTATGGCAGCGTTGAAATCGACAGAACATTCTTCAAGGTGACTGGCGGGGCAGCGCGCGTGTATTAGATGCTGCTGCATTCCGTGGTGCACTTTGCCTTGCATGCTGTCCTATGACTCTTGTCCCGCGCTTGCACAGGCCATCGATGTGACCGTGCCCTGCAGCCTGGCTATTTTGCAATGTGACGTGACGGCCATCAAGGAGGCAGCTCTGGCAGCGGCCCGACTACTCCTGGGGCGTGAGTCATCAGACAAACAGATCAGTCCGTGTTGAATTGCCCTCCATGCGTAATTATACATTGACCTCTGCGTGCTCAAACCCTGGTTCACGCAGCAAGCGTGGAGCAATACTCCCACAGGGTGAGCGAATAGCTAGGGCGTTTCATAGCATAGTGTGACCAAACATCAGGATTACCGCACTGTTGGCCACCCTCTGCCCAAGCCATCAATTAGCAAAGTTCGATATGTGACGCCCGCCCTGCAGGCCTTCGTTCTCCCAAGCCTCTGCTTTTGCGACTGGGCGGGCATTGCTGCCCTACGAGGTGCGGTGGCATACTATGCTGCAGTATGGTGCTCCTTCAGGTTGCATGTATGCACGCACGCGGTGCCGCGCTCAACCCATTGTTAATGCTCTTCCATGCATCCCACAGGCCGGGACGTGTGGTACATGCCTGGGGCCTGGGTGGGTGTAAGGCTGTTGTCAAGGTCCACATCACGCTCGCCCTGAAGCTTGAACGCTTCACCCCAAAGTTGCTTGCGTATGTAGCGCCTGCGCTTAAACCTGCATTCATCACCACGCGGCAGGGCGTGCTCTCAAGGCGGACCGTGCTCCAGGAGCTCGTCCACAGTAAGCATTTGCAGCCAGCGGCGGCTTTAAGTACGGAGGCGGTGTTGTTGTCTTCAACTATGCACCATCCATGCACTCACAACACGTCGGCTGGCTAAAGCCTGTCCCGCCACTCGCTCGTTGGCTTCCATCTTTCTCCATCCCCAGCGTTCGGCCTGCACCACGCCTACTCGGGGGACATTGAGTACAACGACATGAGGTGACTATGAGGGAGGGAGGGAGGAGGCCGGGGGGGGGGGGCGGGGGAGCGGTTTGTTGGGATGGGATGTGCGTCGGGGATGTGGGTCGGGGATGTGGGTCGGGGATGTGGGTCGGGGATGTGGCTGGGTCGGGGGCCTCCCAACCCCGAGCCGCCCAGCTTCTCAGCCCCACCTCCTCCTCCCTGAAATGGCTCGGGGTGGAGTCATGTAATCCTATGTTCCACCCTCCCACCACGCCAGCACGTTTATGGGCTTCGGCCAAGCCTGTCCCTCGGCACCAGAGCTGTAAGCATTATTGCAGCTTCGTGGGTGCATGTGTCTTTGCCATATGTGTTTCATCATCAACTTCCTGCGTGGTGCCTGCTTGCTCACAGGTGGCGTTTGGGCTGGGCAACGCCGCTGGCAACCCTGATGGCGGCGAACTTTCCCCTTGGAGGCTCGTACACGGTTTTTGAGCTCCCTGCCACCTACCTTGGTCCCACCGGAGTCTTGATCAAGATCCAGCCAGACTGGATGGGAAGTGCGTACAGCAGGTGGGCGTGGGGTATCATCGGTCAGCACGGCCTCCTCAACCCCTAATGGCTGGCACCTCAATGTCTGCAAGCAAGTCTTCTCCTGAAGGCGTTGGCACAAGCTAGCAAAGGGGCCATGAGCGAGTGTGCTGCATACCTACCTACCGCCGCAATGCAATTGCATAAAATGGTTACAGCATAAGTTCCCCTTTCCTTGCCTCTTTGTTGCTTGCAGAAACGTCTACCTTGCGTTGCGGGGAAGGGGCGGGGGCGACGTGGAACTTGTTGAAGAGTTTATCAACAAGTTGAGCGTGCACACCGCGTTGAAGGGTGTGGACAACAACTTCGTAGGTACGCCTACCTGCATGCTGCTCGCGCGCGCTTGCTTGGGATGACACTCAACAAATGGAGCTCGAGCTGCAAGTAGAGGGCCTTAATTTCGCGGAAACCTTTTCTATCTTGCATGCAGCTGAAGCCGACCCCAAGTTTAATCTCATTACCACTCTTGGGGAAGATCAGGCTCTTGACCTACCCGACATGCGTCTGAGCATCAAGACAATGGGTGAGCACTGCACGCACGCGTGGCAGGATAAATCCGCTCGCTTTGCCTGGTTTGAGGAGCGAGTTCAAGATCCCGCCCGTCCATCCATGCCGTCTGGGCATGACCTAGCATACTGACACCTTCATTACCCTGCAGACCTCCTGCTAGAGCCAACTCTCCGCATGCGTGTGCTTGTCTGCCGCTACAAGAGCAGCGCGTTTGAGTGCACCATGCCAAACACTACTACCACGTGGGTCGAGACACTACTAGCCAATCGAGTCTAATGCGCTCGCTCCTTCTCTTCTATCTGCTCATGCAAGAAACTAGAACTCCTGCACACCCTCGCTCCTCCCCATGCATGACAGGTGCCCTCCCCAGGCGGGATTCGTGGAATCAGCCGACACGGATCACGTGGATCCTGACACTGATATCGGTTACTACACCGAACTGTCCGTTCTGAGCACTGTGTGCGCTCGAGATGCGCGCTGTGCCGGCTTCAGTTACAACGCGGGCAGGGGCGGTTTCTTTAAGTCCAACGCCACCCCAAAAAAGCAGGTCCGTTGTGTAGACGCACGATGTGTAGACGTCACGCTAGATATGTTTGCATATCGCCTCAAAGCATTTGCAACAATACTGTCACATGCTCGACAACCTTGGTGCCATCCATAGCCACGACACAAGTAATCCCTGTTCTGTGCCGTTTCCTTAGGTCAATGGCAGCTGCCTCTACACCAAGGCGCCTCGGCAAGGTAGGTTGGGTTACTTGGCTCAGCAAGCTTGCACATGTAAAGGCAAGACTCACCGCCTTGCGCATATGCAGGCTGCAGCCGGCCGGCAGGCTGGTGCCCCGAGGGGCTGGGCGCGGTATCAGGCCAGGTGCACTGCAGTGATGGGGACAGGTGGGCCCGCCGGGGACGAGCTGGTGGAGTTGCTGATCGTGTTGATCTTGCTTGGCGGCCTCACCTCGTCAGCCTTTTGCCATCCTCCTTTCCTTGAAAATGCCGACCTCCCTCCTTCCATTGCAGCCAACTGGACTGGTTCTGCGTTGACGCGTACGGTAATCGGGGCACCATCCGCTCAGCCGACGGGTGCGCTTTCAGCTGGCCCAACGCCACCGTAGGATCATGCCCCGCTGCGAAGTTGTTTAGACCACCAGGTGGGAGGTGCACAACAGCTGCAAGTTGTTGTTGTTGTTGTTGTTGTTGTTGTTGTTGTTGTTGTTGTCGTTACACGGACAAGGGCGTCAGAATAAAGCTAGGTTGAGTGGGCCCCAAAGCGCCTCTCCCAGATCTCATGCCAAACACGGACACGGATCTTGAGCTTGGCTCTAGCCAGCAGTAGGTCTCAGGTTTCCCCTACCTTTTTCGTGTGCACAGGTGGCGACTGGGCCTGCGTACCTGGCTTGGACGTGCGAGGTGACACTTTGGCCAGCATTACGCTGCCCGACGCACGCAGCAGAACAAACAGAGCCCAGTGCCGGGCCCTGTGTCGAGACAACGAGGAGTGTGACTTCTGGGTTCTGACCGCGGAGGGCGAGTGTAACTTGCGGACAGCCATGTTCGTGGGCGGCAGTGGGCTGACCGCTCCCGACAACACGGTACTGTGGGCTTGTCTGGGAGGCACAAACTACGGTGAGCGCAGCCATATTCTGTCACTCATCTTTCGACTTGCCTTGGTACAGCAGACCCCACAGGCGCAAGAGACCCTACAGGCAAGGGCAGTCGCCCCTAACGCACACTCAACACAATTTTAATTACCCCTTTGCTAAGCAGGCAACTATCTGTGTGTGGATGGCTGGGACGCTGCTGGGGAGGACATTGGCACTGCGCTCAGTGCAGTGGGGGACCGCAGCGCTTGCAAAGACGAGTGCGAAGCCAACCCAACATGCACGTGAGGCCCGCGCAAGTGGTCAGCAGCTTAGTGGGGCGGTTGGGATAGTTGGGATGGGTTGTCGCCATGGCCCGTACATAGGGTCGTCCGGAGTCTTGAGGCCCTCGCTCTACATGCTCCTTGTACCCTGTCTTGCTTTCCCATTAACCGCAGTTGCCTTGTGAATGCATATCCACAGGATGTTCATCATGTACAAAAACGGACGATGCCAGTTGCGGTACAGCATACTCAATGGCTCGGCTGGCAGGACGCAGAATGACAGCTCTGTCTCGTCATCATGCTTCAAGATACATGCCAGAAGCTAGGGCGCTATCTTGCAGCAAAACTACACCGACCATTCCACGGCAGACCGCTATAGTGGCTACGTACAGATTAACGGAGGAAGACGCATCGTGCAACTGATACATACCACAACTACATTACTGTTAACTACTAATGTTGGCTGTGGAAGGAGTAAGAGGACTGGTCTAGCCAGGAAGCGTGAGGATTGCGGGTCCCTCGGGAATGGAAGTGCTCCTGCCTGGTGCAGTGCCAAGTGCGTACATATAGAAATGCTAAGATGTATGATTGAACGGTACCGATGTGTACTCTATGACACTACTACATGTGCTGCATATGTATTCTGGGCAGAGAGCTCATGGGGATCTGCAGTCATCACAGATAGAGGCAGCGGTGGGCTGTGCGTCTACGTAGGCTGTATGCAGGAGGGGGGGTTCTGGTCAAGCTGAGGCGATTTTAAAGGCAGGGCGGCAGCGGAGTCCGTGGACCCAAACAGCATATCATTCAAATAGCATATCATTCAAACAGCATATCATTCAAACAGCATATCATTCAACGGTGTGGTTAAAGGTGGGATGCCAAGAGTTTGGAATGAATTAATGGAGGGTTTAGGTTTAGGTTTAGGAATTAATGGAGGGTTTAGGTTTACGAGCGGATCATGGTGGGGTGGCAGGCAGATTGGCAGTGGATTGGCAGCTGCCAGCACCTTACACTTGCCGCTTGGGACGACATACATGAGTGGCAGTTTGCTGGCATAGTGCACGGTGGCAGGGGCATCCCCCTTGATGCACGCCAGGGCGGAAGACCGCTTTGTTCAACAAGCAGTGCACGGTAGCAGGGCGCTGATTTCATCGGCCCCGTCCCCTGAGCCTTGACGTGATGACGCATGCACGGTTCACCCGTCGAGCCCAATCAAGGTAGAGAGGGTGCTCACGTGCTGCCATGGGCTGTAGCTCGGCTGTAGCTACACTCTTAGCTTGATCCCGGCCAGTGTTGCTATCTTCCTGGAGCGGAGTCGACTGACCCGCCCGTAGACTCTTTGGGCCCTGCGGGCCCAAAGAGTTGTTTTTGCAGAGTCGACTAAGTCGGCTGCGCCACCCCCCGTAGTCCTCCGGCCGGCCCCGGGCCTGGGCGCCGAGCCGAAAGTGTAACACAGCAAGCTCATCCCAGATACGGGCACGTACGTCGTCGCTCCCCGTGTTCCCTACACGCCCGCCCCCTGCGCGGGGGACACACCCCGGACCCCGCCACCTCTCTCCCCGCCCGCCCCCTGCGTTGATGTCTTCCACCCCTGCGTTGCCCCCGTCCCTGTCGACTAACATGAGGTCCAGCGAAACGGTAGTCGTTTTGTATATATGGAACGACTATTCCCCGGCTGAAGACGCAAGTATCGGCAAAACCGTCAACTAAGTATGCCATCAGGATTGCCACTGATCCCCGCTCAGTTGGAGAGATGTTACAGGTGTTGACATGACCCAAACCGCACGCTCCGCTAGGGCTAGAGTCGTAGCACACCAAGGACTCAAACTCGACCAGACCAGCCAAGACCAGTGCTGGTATCTTCCGTCAGGGCCTTCTGGCTGACAGCCAGAAACGCCCCCTGGGAGGCCCGAAACCTTCTGGCTATGGAGCAAGAAAACCTCCCTAGAACGCACAAGTTCTTCTGGCTTGGTAGGGGGCGACATGCAGGCTTAGTCCAAATGTTCTCCTCCTTGTGCAAACTTGCTCTTCGGTCCTCAGCGCGTGCAGATGCCAGGCTGCGTAGCCCTTGCGGTCCCTTGCCCCTCGTGCCCCATGTCCAGAAGGGTGGAGCCAGAACACCCCCCCACCGACGCCCAAATCCTTCTGGCTCAGAGCCAGAAGCCCCCCTGCTGGCGGGACGAAAGCTTCTGGCAAAAAAGAACGAGCCAGAAGCAAGGAAAAGAAGAAGATAGCAGCCCTGACCTTGACTAGATGAAAAAAGTGCTCAAGAGCACGAGGGCACTGCTTCCGACAGCAGGACCCCATTTCACCTCCAGTTAAGCACAGACCAGACCATCCAGACCAGACCAGACCGGACCAGCGCTGCACTCGACTAGCATCACGAGAAACGGCCAATGACACGAAAGCGTGCCATAGCACGCATATGCTCAAGAGGCAAAGCACACCGAAGATACCGTGCAGCTCCATCAGCCATCATCCAAGCACTGTACCGACAAAGTGTCACTCCAAAAGCATTCAGAACCCACCTCACATACATCAAGCACATGATCTAAATAATCCCAACTCAGCACGCCCCTTGAATTTTAACGCCAACTGTACGTCAGCATCTCGGCCCAATTGATCCCCACCTGAGCTATCTCACCCTCGGAATAAAAGTGGCCTTTGATATTAGCAGGGCCTGGCTTGCCCTGTGTCCCGCCACCTCCTTGGCATTGCTTGGGGGCCAAATCAATCCAAATCCACAAGCCAACGCTAACCAGTGGTACTGCAACGATAGCTGCCCGCATTATTCACCAAACATCAACCAGGGAGGCTTTGCCGCGCCAACGCACGCCTTGAGGAAATAAACCTGCGCCTACCTACCAAGAAACTCGTCCTGACACGCGCGTGAAGCAAAAGCGTTTCACGACTCCCACATATGGCTGGAGGAGGACCTGGGTCCTCCCAGGAGGGTCTGTGAGGGGTCTGTGAGGCGTCTGGGAGGACTTGGGGCTCCTCACCAGGGAGGGCCCCTCCGGCTCCCTGGGAGGAGCCCGGCCACGCTTGAGGAGGACCCTCCTTGGTAGACATCAAGGAGGGCCCTCCCTGGAAGCAGGTACTCTCAGTCCTGACAGTGCCCCCAGTCCTCCCCAGTCCTCCCCGGATCCCCGGCCCTCCCCAGCCCTCCCCAGCCCTCCCCAGCCCTCCCCAGCCCTCCCCAGCCCTCCCCAGTCCTCCCGGCCCTCCCCAGCCTTCCCCAATCCTCCCCTGCCCTCCCCAGCCCTCCCCAGCCCTCCCCAGTCCTCCCCTGCCCTCCCCAGCCCTCCCCAGCCCTCCCCAGTCCTCCCCTGCCCTCCCCTGCCCTCCCCAGCCCTCCCCAGCCCTCCCCAGCCCTCCCCAGCGGTCCTTCCAGTCCTCCCCAGTCCTCCTCGACCCTTCCCGGCCCTCCTGGGTCCTCCCCGGCCCTCCCCAGCCCTCTTCGGTCCTCCCCGGCCCTCCCCAGCCGTCCTCCCCCTCCTCCCAGTCCTCCCCAGCGCTCCTCCCAGTCCTCACCGCCCCCCCCCACCTCAACCTACCCTAGACCCCGTCCTCACCGTCCTCACCGTCCTCCCGGTCCTCACCGTCCTCACCGTCCTCCCCCTCCTCCCAGTCCTCCCCAGCCGTCCTCCCAGTCCTCCCCGCCCCCCCCACCTCAACCTACCCTAGACCCCGTCCTCACCGTCCTCACCGTCCTCCCAGTCCTCCCAGTCCTCACCGGTCCTTGTCTGACTTCTCGGCGGCGGACCCCCCTCCGCGCCCCACCCACCCCTAGACCCCCGTCCTCACGGCCCTCACCGTCCTCACAGTCCTCCCAGTCCTCCCGGAAAGCGCCAGAGCGGTCGGCGCGACAAACCGGGATTGCTGTTAGATACCGCTATACCATGCGTTCATACCTGTCGCGCTTGCGAGCCCAGCGGCGCTGAGGCGAGGGAGCTGATGTAACATGCGGGCCGCGCGAAGCGTCGAAGGCCCTTGCAGGCTGCCGCGGAGATATTAGTATCTATGGCCGGTAATGTTCAGCTGTTTGGAGGTGAAAGCGAGACAGTTCCGGAAACATTCCCCGCAGCGAGGATGTTGCGCGGATTTTGCGCAGCTTCGCCCGTTCCAGCTTCGGACCAAGCGTGGTGTGACCTGGTGCACAGGTAGGACAGGTTTATACCAGGTTTCGGGTAGGAAGTCGCGGGTCAGCGGAGACATGTCTGCCTTGGGGATGCATCCCGCTTCCCCCATACCGCTGCTGCTGCTGCTGCTGCTGCTGCACACAGTGTGCGCCGAGGCCACCGCTTGGCAGGATGTTGCCTCCTGGTTCCTTGCGGGTGCTTTGGATCCCCGCGGGTGGAGGCGTGAAGGCGCGGAGCTCGGCGGTAGGGGGCTGGGGGGGGGGTCAAGTTGTCTGTTGTTGTTGTCCTTTTGAAGACACGCAGAGGTGGCGACGACAGATAGAGGGGCAGGCACCGACGGCCTGCTCTCCAGCCCCCGCCTGCCCACACCCCAGTCGGAGCTCAGCCTCGGGTGAGTGTGTTGTGTTTGGGCGCGGCAGCGGCAGGGCGCCAAGTGGGTCGGGGCGTAGGCCTGGCCGTCGGGTGCACTGCTTGCTGGCTGTGAGCTGTGTTAGCTGCTGCGGGTTTTGCGGGCCAGCCGCGCGCTGCGCTGTTGTCTCCTCCCTTTGCCATGCTCACAGCGTGAGCGCTCACGCCTGCCCTCCTCCCTCAGGCTGCCACCGCCGGCTCCTTCGCCGCCCGGCCCCCGTGCAGCAGCGCGCCCCAGGCTGCAGCGGCGCCCTCGCCTGGAGCCTCCGTGCAGCACCAGCAGAACCGCCTGGAGCACGAGCACCGACGGCCTGCTCTCCAGCCCCCGCCTGCGCACACCCCAGTCGGAGCTCAGCCCCGGGTGAGTGTGTTGTGTTTGGGCGCGGCAGCGGCGGGGCGCCAAGTCGGTCGGGGCGTAGGCCTGGCCGTCGGGTGCACTGCTTGCTGGCTGTGAGCTGTGTTAGCTGCTGCGGGTTCCGCAGGGCAGCCGCGCGCTGCGCTCTTGTCTCCTCCCTTTGCCATGCTCACAGCGTGAGCGCTCACGCCTGCCCTCCTCCCTCAGGCTGCTGCCACCGCCGGTTCCTTCGCCGCCCGGCCCCCGTGCAGCAGCGCGCCCCAGGCCGCAGCGGCGCCCTCGCCTGGAGCCTCCGTGCAGCACCCCCAGCCACCGCGGTATCCGCGTGGGACGGTCGTACCGGGCCCAGGCGGGGCGTGCTACTACACAGTAGATGAAGTGGGTGCGGTCATACAAACACCCCTGCTTACCCCCAGCATGGCAGCAGCAGAGAGGATCGAGGCGTGTCTTCTCATGGCGTCACAAGGAAATGGGTGGTACACGTGGGAGCAACTCAGCTGCAGACGGTCACAGTTCCTGGCGATGTTTGATATGCAGCTTGCTGCTCGGTCACATCATCCAGATGATTGCAACGCGGCCACAAACCAGCAGCTCTTGTGAGCTGCTATCAGCAAGGCCATGTTGGGACAACCAGTCCTCTCCAGCCCAGCGGCAGCAGCGCCGCCGCCGCCGCCTCCAGCGCCGGCCGTGGCTGGTGAGGCGGCGGCCTTGCAGGGCCTGGCCCCGACCCCGGCCGAGGCACCGGCGGCAGAGCTGGCGCAGGAGGACGCGGCGGACCCCGCAGCCGTGGCGCTGGCTTCGCAGGCCAGAGCTGATGTGGATGCGCTTCTGAGTGCACTGCGTGCCCTGCCACATGACCTGTGCTGCCCCTCCTGCAGGGATGCGCGGGCAAAAGCCATTCTTTCTACGGCATACGCCCGCACGACGGCGTTGGGGTCCCTGCCTTCATCCTTGATGGCACATCCCGCTACTGCAACGTAGCTGGCAGGTGCCATCGGTCAAACCACATGATGTGGGTCGTGGACGTGCGTGCAAGGTTCTTCTTCAAGATGTGCCGGGACCCCTGCTGCCGCAGGGAGGTGCAGCGGACGGGGAACGGGTGGGGAGCGTATGGAGGGACCACTTTTGCAGCCGAGCTGCTGGACGGGTACCGCCTCAACGGCCAGCCAGGCAGCATGGTAGCGTGGCTAGATAAGTGGCGCTCGCAGAAGTTGTTTTGAGCAGTGGAGGTTTAAAGCAGTTGTGTTGTGTTGTAATCTTAATGATGCAAACCGCCTCCTGATCCTGCCCCCATATCCACCACAAAGACCAGCATAGGTCCCAGTTGTGGAGGTTGCTTGCAGCCATGCTGGCGGTGGGCTCCCAGGGGAGGTAGAGAGGGGTGCATCCCCAACACCACCCACACCACCTGAGCAAACAGCTGCGGCGTCCTGCACACCATCTCGTGGAGGGCTGTGGCACTCGGGGGGAAGAGGGGGGGGGGAGGGGGTGCATCCCCAACACCACCACCTGTCGGTCGCAGGGGCAGGGCACCACACGCCCGCGGTGTGCGGCACACCATCTTGTGTTTGGAGCTCGGCCGTGTGGCTGTGACGGCCGTGGCACTCGGGGGAGAGGGAGGGGGAGAGGTGGGGGAGGGGGTGCATCCCCAAGGCAGACATGTCTCCGCTGACCCGCGACTTCCAACCCGAAACCTGGTATAAACCTGTCCTACCTGTGCACCAGGTCACACCACGCTTGGCCCGAAGCTGGAACGGGCGAAACTGCCCAAATCCGCGCAACATCCTCGCTGCGGGGAATGTTTCCGGATCTGTCTCGCTTTCACCTCCAAACAGCTGAACATTACCGGCCATAGATACTAATATCTCCGCGGCAGCCTGCAAGGGCCTTCGACGCTTCGCGCGGCCCGCATGTTACATCAGCTCCCTCGCCTCAGCGCCGCTGGGCTCGCAAGCGCGACAAGTATGAACGCATGGTATAGCGGTATCTAACAGCAATCCCGGTTTGTCGCGCCGACCGCTCTGGCGCTTTCCGGGAGGACTGGGAGGACTGTGAGGACGGTGAGGGCCGTGAGGACGGGGTCTACGGTAGGTTGAGGTGGGTGGGGCGCGGAGGGGGGTCCGCCGCCGAGAAGTCAGACAAGGACCGGTGAGGACTGGGAGGACCGGGAGGACGGTGAGGACGGTGAGGACGGGGTCTAGGGTAGGTTGAGGTGGGGGGGGCGGGGAGGACTGGGAGGACGGCTGGGGAGGACTGGGAGGAGGGGGAGGACGGTGAGGACGGTGAGGACGGGGTCTAGGGTAGGTTGAGGTGGGGGGGGCGGGGAGAACTGGGAGGACGGCTGGGGAGGACTGGGAGGAGGGGGAGGACGGTGAGGACGGTGAGGACCGGGAGGACGGTGAAGGGGTGAGGACGGGGTCTAGGGTAGGTTGGGGTGGGGGGGGGCGGGGAGGACTGGGAGGACGGCTGGGGAGGACTGGGAGGAGGGGGAGGACGGTGAGGACGGTGAGGACTGGGAGGACGGTGAGGACGGTGAGGACGGGGTCTAGGGTAGGTTGAGGTGGGGGGGGCGGGGAGGACTGGGAGGACGGCTTGGGAGGACTGGGAGGAGGGGGAGGACGGTGAGGACGGTGAGGACGGGGTCAAGGGTAGGTTGAGGTGGGGGGGGGCGGGGAGGACTGGGAGGACGGCTGGGGAGGACTGGGAGGAGGGGGAGGACGGTGAGGACGGTGAGGACTGGGAGGACGGTGAGGACGGTGAGGACGGGGTCTAGGGTGGGTTGAGGTGGGGGGGGGCGGGGAGGACTGGGAGGACGGCTGGGGAGGACTGGGAGGAGGGGGAGGACGGTGAGGACGGTGAGGACTGGGAGGACGGTGAGGACGGTGAGGACGGGGTCTAGGGTAGGTTGAGGTGGGGGGGGCAGGGAGGACTGGGAGGACGGCTGGGGAGGACTGGGAGGAGGGGGAGGACGGTGAGGACGGTGAGGACTGGGAGGACGGTGAGGACGGTGAGGACGGGGTCTAGGGTGGGTTGAGGTGGGGGGGGGGGGGGGCGGGGAGGACTGGGAGGACGGCGGGGGAGGACTGGGAGGAGGGGGAGGACGGTGAGGACGGTGAGGACCGGGAGGACGGTGAGGACGGTGAGGACGGGTCTAGGGTAGGTTGAGGTGGGGGGGGCGGGGAGGACTGGGAGGACGGCTGGGGAGGACTGGGAGGAGGGGGAGGACGGTGAGGACGGTGAGGACCGGGAGGACGGTGAGGACGGTGAGGACGGGGTCTAGGGTAGGTTGAGGTGGGGGGGGCGTGGAGGACTGGGAGGACGGCTGGGGAGGACTGGGAGGAGGGGGAGGACGGTGAGGACGGTGAGGACTGGGAGGACGGTGAGGACGGTGAGGACGGGGTCTAGGGTAGGTTGAGGTGGGGGGGGCGGGGAGGACTGGGAGAACGGCTGGGGAGGACTGGGAGGAGGGGGAGGACGGTGAGGATAGTGAGGACTGGTAGGAGGGGGAGGACGGTGAGGACGGGGTCTAGGGTGGGTTGAGGTGGGGGGGGCGGGGAGGACTGGGAGGACGGCTGGGGAGGACTGGGAGGAGGGGGAGGACGGTGAGGACGGTGAGGACTGGGAGGACGGTGAGGACGGTGAGGACGGGGTCTAGGGTAGGTTGAGGTGGGGGGGGCGGGGAGGACTGGGAGGACGGCTGGGGAGGACTGGGAGGAGGGGGAGGACGGTGAGGACGGTGAGACTGGGAGGACGGTGAGGACGGTGAGGACGGGGTCTAGGGTAGGTTGAGGTGGGGGGGGGGGGAGGACTGGGAGGACGGCTGGGGAGGACTGGGAGGAGGGGGAGGACGGTGAGGACGGTGAGGACTGGGAGGACGGTGAGGACGGTGAGGACGGGGTCTAGGGTGGGGTGAGGTGGGGGGGGGGGGGGGGGGGGGGAGGACGGGGAGGACGGCTGGGGAGGACTGGGAGGAGGGGGAGGACGGTGAGGACGGTGAGGACTGGGAGGACGGTGAGGACGGTGAGGACGGGGTCTAGGGTAGGTTGAGGGGGGGGGGGCGGGAGGACGGGGAGGACGGCTGGGGAGGACTGGGAGGAGGGGGAGGACGGTGAGGACGGTGAGGACTGGGAGGACGGTGAGGACGGTGAGGACGGGGTCTAGGGTAGGTTGAGGTGGGGGGGGGCGGGGAGGACTGGGAGGACGGCTGGGGAGGACTGGGAGGAGGGGGGGGGAGGACGGTGAGGACGGTGAGACTGGGAGGACGGTGAGGACGGTGAGGGGGGTCTAGGGTAGGTTGAGGTGGGGGGGGCGGGGAGGACTGGGAGGACGGCTGGGGAGGACTGGGAGGAGGGGGAGGACGGTGAGGACGGTGAGGACTGGGAGGAGGGTGAGGACGGTGAGGGGGGGGGGTCTAGGGTGGGTTGAGGTGGGGGGGGGGGGGCGGGGAGGACTGGGAGGACGGCTGGGGAGGACTGGGAGGAGGGGGAGGACGGTGAGGACGGTGAGGACTGGGAGGACGGTGAGGACGGTGAGGACGGGGTCTAGGGTAGGTTGAGGTGGGGGGGGCGGGGGAGGACTGGGAGGAGGACGGCTGGGGAGGACTGGGAGGAGGGGGGAGGACGGTGAGGACGGTGAGGACTGGGAGGACGTGTGAGGACGGTGAGGACGGGGTCTAGGGTAGGTTGAGGTGGGGGGGGCGGGGAGGACTGGGAGGACGGCTGGGGAGGACTGGGAGGAGGGGGAGAGGACGGTGAGGACGGTGAGGACTGGG
>JAEHOE010000297.1:0-46284 GCA_016858145.1 Edaphochlamys debaryana | reverse complement strand
AGGAGAAGCCCGCCGGTACTGCAGCGCGAGCGCCGGGGTCAACGTGGGAAGGGCGGTAAAAGGAAAGGGGTTGGGGTTGGGGTGAGAAGCTGTAGAGCGGTGGAGGGAGTGGGGCCGCTTGGAGGGGTGCATGTGCCCAGCCGCCCCTCGGACCCCAGCACGGGACCCCTGCAGCCCGCCCCTGAGCGCCCAACCCCCCAGATCCCCTCCCCGACCCGGCCTGGTGCGCCCCCTCCCCCCCCTCCCCCTCCCCCTCCCCCTCCCTCCCCCCCCTCCCTCCCCCTCCCCCTCCCCCGCCCCCTCCCCCTCCCTGCCCCCCCTCCACCTCCCTCCCCCCCCCCCACCTGTCCATCATGTCGGCCAGGTGCAGCAGAGCGCGGTCCTGGGGGTGCCGCAGCTGGGGGGGGGGCAGGGGGGGGGACGGGGCGGGGCAGGGACGGGGGGGGGCAGGGTAGTGGGAATCAGTTCCGTGTGGCAGACGGCAGAAGGGGGGGCGGGAGGAGGGAAGCGTGAAAAGGGCTCTCGCGGGGGCATGGGCGAGGCGGGGTGTCGTGGGGGAGGTGGGGTGGGGAGCGCTGGCGCAACCAATCAGGGTGGCACGGCCCTGCGCCGTGGGGGGTTTTACTACGCCGTGCGCAAGAGGGAGTGCCTGCTCCACGCGCGGTCGGGCATCCCAGTGTCCTCTTGTTGGCAACCCGCCTCGCCGTCACGCATGCATGTGTCCACCCACCCACCCGCCCTTCCCACGCTGCCTGCCTCGACCCGCCCTTTCCCCTCCCTCCCTCTCCCCCCCCCCCACCTGCAGCACCGTCACCATCTCCCGGGTGCACAGGTCCGCATGCTGGGGGCCCTGCAGCCCCTCGGGCGCCGTGTACTGGGGGGGGGGGGCGGGGGGTGGGGTAGGGGGTTGGGGCGGGGTGGGGTGGGGGGTAGGGGGTTGGGGGCGAGGTCGGGGTATGATGGCGACACCCCAGGGCGGAGCAGCAACGCACTACTCTGCTCCGCTCCCGCCCTCCCCCGGCTGACGTCCTGCGCCGGCCGCGCAAGGCGCCTCCCCGCCCCCGCCCCCCCGCCCCCCGCTGCCCCCGCCCCGCCCCCCCCCACCTCATTGGCGTAGGCCGTCACGTTGAGGGCGAGCAGCTGCGCCCGCCGCTGGGCGCAACCCAACGTGGCGTTGCGCCGCCTGCGGGGGTGCAGAGTTGGGAGGGAGCGGGCGTCAGCATGGGGCGAGGGACGAGTGCAGGAAGGGCTGCCCCAAGCGCTGCCGGCGCGGGGCACGCGAAGCTGCACCTTCCCCAGGCCGCACTCCCGCTGTCCCCTTCCCTTCCCTACCCTCCCCTCTCCCCCCCGGCCACGCCTGCTGGTAAAGAGCACTGTCAGGGGGGCGCAGGCGGGGCCCAGGGGCGCCCCGCCCGGGCCCGGGCCCGGGCCCCCGCCCGGGGGCAGGTGGGCCTCGGCGTCCAGGAGCCGGGGCTGGGGGGCAGAGGGGAGGGGAGGGTGGGTGGCAGGTCGGGCGGGGAGTGGTACGGGCCTGGGCGGACGTGACACGTCCCCTCCCCAAGGGGAGCCCGTCCTTACCGTACTACCGTACTGCACGTCCAAGCACGTGTGCCCGCACCGTTCACCTAACGCATCGCCGTACAACCCCCCTGTCGTACCGCATCCCGGCCGTACCGTGTCGTCGAAGGAGTCCACCCAGCAGTTCCGGGGCCCCCTGACCCGGAGGCCCTGGTACTGGGCCAGGGCGCACAGGCTGGGGCTGCCTGGGGGGGGGAGAGGGAGGATAGGGAGCATTGGAGAGGGAAGGAAGAGATAGAGCGGCAGCCAGCGAGCCCGATGCGCACCGAGGGGGCGCCGCAGGGGCAGCACCCTCAGAGGGCCGGGCGTCCGTGCCGGATGGATATCACGCACACCGCCGGGTGCGCGAGCGCCCCAGCAACCCCTGCTGAAAGCAGCTGTCGTGGAGGCCGGTGCCACCCCCAAGGGGGTGGAGACTGTCATGCCCCGTTCCCAACGGCGCTGGGCTGCTTCAGCCCACAGCCCACAGCCCACAGCCCCAGACAGCCACATGCCTCCTGCGCCTCCGCCCCGCCTGCGCGCTCACCCGCCCGCCCCAGGGGTGCGGCAGGGGAGCGCTCGAACAAGCTCAACAGGAGCCCGCCGCAAGAACCTGCCCCGCGCCCCCCCCTGGATGCCCCCCCCCCCGCCGACCGCCTCACCCGCCCGCGCCAGGGGCAGCACCTGCACCAGGCGCCGCCGCTCCACGCTCGCCCGCATCTGCCCCTGCAGCGCCAGGAGGAGGGCGTCTGCGTGGGGCGTGGGGCGTGGGGGTGGGGGGGTGAGGCAAGGTGGAGGGAGGGACATGACGGGGGCGGACGCGCGTGGGCTTGAGGCGGGTGGGGGCAAGCTGCCTGTTTCGATGGCACTCAGCATGCGGCCCGCCCGCCTTTCTCCACCAGTCCTTCCAACGCTTTCCTCCCCGCCCACCTGCCGTTGCGAGGACTCCTTGCTGTAGCCTTCCCCCGCGCAGCCGTTGGATTACCAGGGCGGCTACGACCGCCCTGCGTGCTGCGGCCGTCCCAGCGGCCCCAAGCTGCTCCACCTCCGCAGTGATATTGGCCAGGCTTAGCACCTGGTGCGCCGGGTCCGGCGCTGCGAGGAACCTCGCGACCGCGGGCTGCAAGCTAGGGGGCGCATCGGCGAGGATGGCGCCAAGCTCCGTGTCGGGCCGGTCCACCGCGAACCGAAGCATGACGGCCTCGTTAAGGGTGAGGAATGACGCATGACCGCTGACTCCCAGCAGCCTCAGCACCAGCGTGACGATAAGGGCGGTCCGCCGGCCGTGCATTCGCCCTATTTGCCCACCCGCTACTGCTATTGCCCAAGCCTCTATCACCGGCCTTCACATGGTCGCTTCACTATAGTGATACTTCCTCTTGTAAAGCTTCAAGGCTTAGTGTCCACTACGGCCCTAGGACCAGATGTCGCGATATCAAGCCCACACCGGTTTATACAAAAATATGTTAAAGACGCTGACGCCTGGGACTCAACTGGGAGGCCACTCTGCACCAGAGACGTCCGATCGCGATCGCAACATGGTGACAGCTGGGTGGTCGCAGCTCGCAGGGATGCAAAGCAGCCTGGCCTATAGGCTTTTCTAGACACGCGAGCCCATCCAAGCCTAACGACCGCAGGGCGGGTCTCTGGGGGCAGGTCCTGGGGCAGCTCTGGGGGCGTGGGCGCGGGAGCAGCAATCCCCGAGCAGCAATCCCTGGCAGGGTCCTGATCAGGTCCGGCCACGGGAGGTCTCGCGCACGAGGGGAAGGGAGAGGAAGGGAGGGAAAGGGAGGGGAGGACAGATGGGTCGCGCTGAGGGGTCGGAACCTTGGGCTCAGACAGGAGGGGCCTATTCAAGTACGGAGGTGAGTCGTGGTGGAAGGCTGTAGCGGATGGGCGTCAGAGGCCAATGAGCCTGAGCGTGGCACCGCTGGCACACATGTTGTCACCGATGCCAGGATCCGCTATCCGTTACACCCGCACTCCCCGTCAGGAGCGACCCGCTCACGTCATCGACTGGTGCGCTCGTCTGACTTCTGACGACCTAGCCCAAGTGCCCAAATTCACCTCTTGCTGCCGCGCCCCCGGCCCTATCTTGAACGTACAACGAGGCGAGCGCCCACCAGCCCAACGGCCTCTCCGCGCACATCCTGCTTCCGCCAGCCTGGCAACCCCTTGCCCGCCTCGGCGCCTCGCACCACGCCTCCCACCCTGGCCCAGGTCCCCCTGCCCTCCACATACCGTACATGCGCCCTTGGACGCCCCTCCTCGAGCGCTGCCCTTCGCGTACCTCACCCGTGCCAGACCACCCGCTCCCGCGCCTCCCTCCCACGCCCCACCAGCGCCGGCAACCGCTCCCCAGCAGGGCAGCGGGACTCGCCCTTGCGAGGCACATGCCCCACGGCCCTCGCCCCTCGGCCCCCACAGCAAGGACACGCGGCAGCGAGCACGCAACGCGGCGCGGGCCCGACCCCAAACGAACCGCCCTCGTGCTTTCACGCCGCTCACGCCCAACCGTGCGTGCACCCCACCTCCCCTCCCCTCCCCTCCCCCCACACCCTCCCAACTCCCCCCATCCGCCTCCACCTCCTCCACCCCCACCACCTCTTCCGCCTCCTCCTCCGCCCCCCCGTCACGGCTCACGGCGGCGGCTCCGGCGCCGTGAGCAGCCCCAGCCACGACGCCAGCAGCAGCAGCGGCGAGGCCAGCAGCATGGCGGCGTAGATGAGGATGTAGCGGTAGAAGGGCGGCACGAACCACAGCACCTGGTGCACGTGCTGGAAGGGGGAGGTGGGGGAGGGCGCGGGGCAGGCGGCGGGGGGGGACTGCCCCACCGCGTACCACACGCCGCAAGCGGTGCATATGTTGGCGTCGCCCAGCAGCTTGAGGCACCTGGGGGGGGGGCAGGGCGGGCACCGTAAGGCGCGAGTGTGATGATGCTCTGCCCTGCCAGCGGCAACCGAGGCGTGTTCACAGTTCACACACCGCCTCTTATCGTCGGCCCCCTTGCCCTTTTACCCGCCCCGGTTCGGCACGGGCCCGGGTCCGGCACGGGTGCAGTAGTGCTCTGCCCCGGGCTAATGGGCGCCTGCCCTGCATCCCCGCCTTTCGCCAGGTTTTGTTCAAGTCTCAACGTCTGCCCGCTTGCCTCACTGCCCCACCCCCACCCCACCCCACCCCAGGCCCGGGCACCCACTCGAAGTGGTACGAGTGCCCGCACGACCCCACGTACGCCATCCCCCCCGCCCGCAGCGGCAGCCAGCAGGCGGCGCAGCGGTCCCGCGGGCAGGGCAGCCCCGCCACCGCACTGGCGGCGGAGGCGGCGGAGCCACGGCCCTCGCCCGCGCCGCCCTGGAGGGGGTGGGGGGGGAGGGGGAGCAAGGAGGTAAGGTGGGGGAAGGGTAGGGAAGGGAAGGGAAGGGGGAAAGCGGGGATGAGGGGCTCACCAGCGCAGGCACCCCTCCGGGCCAGCCCAGCACGCGCCGTGCCACCTGCAGCGCCCCAGCCCTGGCCCCTTAAGACGCGGCACCCCCGCGGCCTTGGCAGCCCTCCCTGGCCGCGACCCCACAGCACCATGACCCCGCGGCTCCAGGAAACCCTCTGCCCCGCCCTCCGGACCCCAAGCCTCGGCAGCCCTGCCCTCCGGCAGCCCTCTCGACGCAGCGCCCCACCCCCTGCAGTCCTCCCGCCCCCCTTTCCCCCCTCCGCGCTCGCCTGCGGCGTCCCCGGCGCCGGCGGCGGCCCCGGCGGCGCCGCCGCCAGCTGCCCCAGGAGCTCCGTCGTGAGGGTCTCGAGGCCCATGCCGAAGACCTGCTCGTCGTGCAGGCCGGGGTAGAGCACGCGGTACCAGCTGGGGGGGTGGGGGGAGTGGGTGGGTGAAGGAGGGGGTGGGCGGAGGGGGGAGGGGAGGGGGGTGCGCGAGCGCGTCAGAGCGCCGCACCGCGCAGGGAGGGGGTCAACACAGTTCCCGACGCGCCACTCCGGCCCTGGCCCATCCCAAACCTCCGGGCGCCTGCCCCCGCAGCCGGCTCTGGAAGCGGTGCCTGCCACCTGAGGATCCGAGGCACCCCCACCCCCACCCCTTGGGTAGGTGCTGCCGCTTGCCACCGGTGCGGGCCGTGGAGCATGGACCGCGTCGGGGCCCGGGGGCGCGGGTACCCCAGGGCCGCACCCCGGGGCCCGCACCGCCGTGCACAAGGGGTCCCTCCCGGGGCAACACCCCACGGGCGGCCCGAGCTCGCCAGACCGCGTCGGCATGCCACAACGCTGCCCTTCTCCCCCTCTGTGTGCTGCGCCGCTCTGGGCTCCTTTCGTGCTGCCCCACACCCACACCCACGCCCACTCGTGCCCCTGCCCCAAGCCCCCGCTTGCAAGGCCCGCCCTCGCGCCCACCCGTAGCCGGTGCGCGTGTTGTGGTGCTGCACCTGACGGGCGGCAAGGGGGAGGGGGAGGGTGATGCTTGACGAGTTGCGTGCCGGAGAGGAAAGGTTTGGCGGGGGGGAGACAGGACGGGGTGGGCGGCTGGGCGCTCGCGTGGCATCCACCATCCACGCAAGCACCAGCCGGCCAGCTGCGCCCCCATTTCCGTGAGGGGGAGAGCGGGTGATGTGGGCTGAGCACCCCCACATCCTGTCTGCCTCTCATTCAATCCCGCCCCCCCCCCCCACCCCACCCCTGGCCAGGCCTCTGTCGCCCTTCCCCTCGTCTTATACAGCTCCCCCCCCGTCCGAAGCAGGCGCAACGACGCCCTCCCGCTCAGCTTTAAACACCCCCCCGCCGCGTGCGGTGAGGGCGCGTGCCCGTCGTAGCGTGCCCTCCCCCCGACCCGGAACCCCAGCTTGCTATAGCTCTAGGCGGCACAGCTCACCATGTGCGCCTCGTCATACTGCTTGCAGAAGCCGATGCGGCCATCCGGGAGCTGCACCGCGAGCCACGAGGCGCCCTGGTGCAAGATGGGCGTCGCTAGTATCGTCTGGCCCGAGTGGAACGCGCCCATGAGGTCCGCTCGCTTGTTCGGCCCGCTCCGCACGTTCCATTTTCGTGAGCCAACGGGGTACAGCAGTCTGAAGGGGAGCTCGGGAGGCCGGCCAGAGGGCCCGGTCAGGGCTTCCTGTTCCTCCATTCAGTCCGGGCGTAAGGCCACTTTGTGCTAGCAAATTAGTTATAAAGCAGGCTGTTGCTCAAGCTGCCGCTTGCGCTGGTCACAAGTGGCGCAAAGATTCATGCATGCGGTGCTCTCTATACGTCTATGTTTGAGGATGCAATCAGTGTATGCGTAGGGTAGGGTAGGGTAAAGCAAGCGGGTTGTGAGCGGCACCTGAGCGCATACGGTCCGGTCGGACCCGGGGGGCGATCATGCCGGACCGTGCCGGGGGCCGACCCCGCCCACGCGGGGGCCTGAGCGTATGCGGTCCCTCGCCTGCACGCCTCCCCGCGTTCACGAAAGCTCCCTTAAAAGCCTATGATGTAGTCGAGGGCGGGCATGGTGGTCCGCGAATCCGCTAACTTGCAGTCCCAGGGGGGAGCCGGAGCGTGCCGGGGGTGTCGCTGCCTTGAGGCCGCTACCCGGTACCCCGGCAACCCGCCCGTTGTTCATCATCCGGACTACGCTGCACGGCCGCTGCGAGCACAGTGCCCCGCCCGCTGTCTATGACACCCCCGCCCATGCGCGAGCTTGAGCATATGCGATCGAGCCTTGGGCCGAAGAGGGGGGTTCCGGCTTCTGGGTCCCCGCCAAACCGCGCTCACTCACGCGTGCCGGTCGCAGCCCCGGAGACATTAATCGGTCCCCAATCCGTTGAGTGCCCGGAGGCCGGATACCGGTGATAGCTCCGTCCAACCGGCGATGCCCACGCTCCGGACCTCCGGCACCAGTCCTGCACCAGCACGCCCCCACCCAGCGGCAGGCCCTCACTCTCGCACCCTGCCCTGCTCCAAACCCCCCATTCCAATCCCAATCAGTTTCAAGCCCAGGGCAATCCGCAATCCACTCCGCGAAGGCGACTGTGCCGCCCCACCCCTGGCCACACCGGTGTGCTGCCCCCGACCTCCGCCACACGAGCAAGCTCCACTGCTCGACCACGGCACCTTCATCCGATATCCGGCACACGCATAGGGGCCTACACTCCCCCCCCCCCGGACCCGGGTCTGCTGGCCTGCGCACGCTTGGCACCTGGCCCCTCGGGGGGGTCCCCACGGGGCCCCTCGCCAGCCGTGGCAACCGCTGACCGTCGCCTCGCCACCTGACACCCTGCCGCCGCCGCCGCAAGAGACTCCCCAACCCCCTTGGTGTGTGGTCACCGTTACCACTCCTGTGCCCCCAGCCAACAGCGCCAACCCTGGGAGCTCAGCCGCTCCTCGCCTGGCCAGGCCCTGCCCCACCCCGGGTCCGCTGACCCCAGCCCGCCTGGAGCCCCCCGCCCCCCCGCCTGTGAGCCGCCCCATTGGACCCCGTGTTAGCCGCAACAAGCGCAGCCTACCTCCCCGCCGCCTCTGCCGCCGCCTTCTCCCCCGTCCCTGCTGGGGCTGCTGCCGCCGCCGCCGCCTGGCCCCCTGCTGCCGCCGCCGCCGCCGCCGCCAGCTCCGCCTCCAGCTCCGCCACGCTGCGCTGCCGGCAGTACCCCGAGACGGCGGACACTGGGGCCGGCAAGGGGCGGGGAAGGGGCCGGGAAGGTGCTTGCAAGCTGTGCTTGCTTGCTCACGCGGGGCAGCTCCCTCCCAACGGAGCTCAGCAGCGGATAACCCACCGGTACGTCCGGCCCACCTGCTGCTTTCGCAACCCACGACCGCTCCTCCCCCCTTACCCCTCTCCCTCCTCCCCATTCCCCCACAGCCCCCCACCCGCCCCCCCTCACGCGCCGCCCGCTGCCGCCCTTCGCTGTACGTGGCTGTGGCCTCCGGCACCAGCGTGACCAGGTACCCCAGGTCGCATGCGTCCATGGCGGCGTGGGCCACGCACTGGTCGGTCACGCAGCCGGCCAGGAGCAGGTGGCGCACGCTGGGGTGGGGTGGGGGGGGTGAGGGGGGGGGGGATTGTGGGGGAGAAGGGGGCCAAGAGGGTGGCGGTAGGGAGGGGGCCGGCCAGCAGGAGGGCGCGTCCCCCTGCGTCTGCTACGGGACCGCAGCGGGAGCTCCCTGCCTCACCCTGCCCAGCCCCTGCCCCCCCCTGCCCAGCCCCTGCCTCACCCCATGGAGCGGAGGACTGGCGGCGAGAGCCCGCGGAGGCACGGAGGGCGGGGCGCAAGGGGCGGGGCGCAGGCGGGCGTCAGCGAGCGCAGTCGGGGGCAGTTGACACGCAGTCCAGCGTCCAGGCCGCAGAGCGGCCTGGTCCCCCGCTTTTCCCCTTCGTCGCGTTCACTCCGGCCCCAACCACCTCCCCTCCCAGCGCAGAGGCAGCCTGCCCCTCGAGCCCTCCTCCCTACGGCCCCTTGGCCCTCTCCCCCTTGGCCCTCTCCCCCACCAAAGTCGATGTTGGTGGAGTTGAAGACGGAGCTGCTGGTCTTGGGCAGGACCACCTCGTCGGGGCCGGGGGCCAGCGGCTGGATGACCTGAAGGGGAGAGGGTGGGGGGTGAGAGGGAGACAGGGGCGGGGGGGGGGGGAGGAGAGGGGGGAGGGGAAGGGACGCGGGGGAGCCGGGTGAGGCGATAGACAGAGTACTGAAGCGCTGGCCCTCGCCTCCCGCCGCACGCCCGCACTCCCGCCTCCCAGGGAGGGGCCCAGGCGGCCCACATGCACACACTCCTCCCCCACTTTCCCCCTCCCAACCCCCCCCCTGAAACCCCCCCCCCTGAAACCCCCCCCCTGAAACCCCCTTCCCCCCACCACCTGCGCGTCCCAGCAGCCGGGCGGCACGTGGAAGCCCGAGATGACGTAATCCAGGGAGCGGTCGCGGCCGTCGCGGGTCAGCGACTGGATGACCTGAGGGGGATGGGGGGGGGGGGGACAGGAGGGGGGAGAGGAGGCGCGGCGGGGAGGCATACGTTGCAGAGTGGTAAGGCGAGTTGGGTAGGGTGACAGGGTGACGCACGGCGGGAGGGGGCGTACGGCAGGGTGGCGGGCACGGGGCGCCAGGCCGCCCCCACGCTGCGCTCATCCCACCCCACTGCCCACACCATCCACCTTCCCACACACATGCTGGCTGCCCGCCCCAGGGCCCCACGGGACCCTGCATGCGGGGTCCCATGGGCGCGCGGTGGAGCTCCGCTTCCCGACCTGCCCGCCCCAGGCACCGGACACGATTGCTCTGCCCCCGCCTCCTTCCCCCCCCCCCCCCGCCCCACCGTGTACATGACCTCCACCCCCGCCTCCCGGCACGCCCTCCGCAGCGCCACCCAGGCGGGGACGCACACCGACTCCAGGCGCTCAAAGAAGTAGGCCACGCCCGGGTCCTGGGCGGGTGGGGGGAAGGGGCGTGAGGGAGAAGGACGGGTGTGGGGCGGGGAGGATGTGTGAGCCGGGAATCGCCCCGACATGGTGACCACCGCGGCCGCGGTAGGGCCTCTCCGCGCCGCTGCCTGCTTGGCCACCCCCACCTCAGCACGCGCCTCTCCATCATCGGTCTTGTAGATAGCGCCGTCGCGGTGGCAGTTGAAGTTCTGCGTGTCGATGAACAAGACAGCTGCCGACTTGGGGTCGGTGATCGGTACCTCGCGTAGATGTTTTTGCGGTCTGTAATATGCCATCGTGCCTTGCAGGTTACACCTGTCACGCCCAAGAGCGCGGGTGTGTGGGCCTGACGCTTCTCATTCCGCACGTATCGGCGACAACGCACATGTTCCCTTTCTTCCCCTATACATGTTTGACCATTTACATACAATAAGATACACTCATACTGTGACCAGCGAAGGTTGAGCAAGTTACCTTCCTTGAAGCGACGCTGCGCAGCAACGTTTCTGGACCTGTTTACGCCAGCAACGCTACTGTATAGCTGAACCCAGAATACTGTTTTCGCGATGGACCTAGTTGGGAGAGCGTTCATCGCCGAGCGGTTGCCAAGCCCGAGCTGAGGCAGCGGCGCCGCAGACGTGCCTGAAAGCCTTCTTCTGGAACCATCAGCATCATGGACGGAGCTACCAGGACCGCCTGACAGCGGCAGCGGCAGCGGAGTTCCGCGGCCATGGCGGGGCCGTCGCCGACGGGCTGCCATGGCCAGCGGTGGACGTCACCGCCCGCCGGCCTGCCCCCGACCTCTTCAATCCCTTCATCACGGCCCTCCTCCTTCACCTCCTCCCTTAACCAGCACGTCACCGCCCCGACAGCAGCTCACCGCGACCGCGGCGGCATGCGGCGGAGCGGACCACCCCCCCAGCCCGGCCGCCGTCGGCCCTGCCCGCTGGCCCTGCCCCGGGCCCTGCTACCGCTCCCCTACGCCTTCCTCCTCCCCCCCCCTCCCCCTCCTCCTCCCCCTCCCCCCCCTCCCCCTCCTCCTGCTGCTGCTGCTGCTCCAAGCCGCGCCGCTGGTCAGCGCCGGCGAGGACTTCTACCCGGGCGTCAACATCACGGGCAGCCCGGGCGCTGTGCCGTGGGTGGGCTGCGGCTTCTTCTCGCTCTCCTACTCGCTCTGGTGCGACCCCGCCCCCGTCACGGCCTACGTGGCGCTGGCCTCGGAGTGCGCCATGCCGCAGGTGGGGTCGGGGGTTTGGGTGGGGGCGGCAGGGTCGGGTGGGGTGCTTGTGTGTATGTGGGGGGTGGAGGCAGGTCCAGGCTTGCCTCTATGCCGGTGGTGAGGGCGAGGATGGCGGGGTGGGGTGGGGGGCTGCGTTTCGGGGGTGAGCAGGAGGCGCTGAGGCGCTGGCCGAGGACTAGGCCAATCGTGACGCTCCCCCCCTCCGTCGCCCCTCAACTCCCCTGCCCCAACTGCCCCACCCCCCCGCCCCAGTACACCTCCCCCGGCCTGCCCCCGTCCGGCAACGCCTCCGCCGCCAACGCCACGCTGGTGGCCTCGGGGGTGCCGGGCCTGGCGGCGCCCGCGGGCTGCCTGCCCAGCAAGGCCTACGGGGCGGCGCTGCTGTGCACCAACCGCACGGCCTGCGTGGTGGACTGGCAGGTGGGGGGAAGGGGGGGGTGAGGAAGGGAGGGAACGTGTGTGTGTTTTGTGTCGGGGGCCGCCATGGCCTGCACCAACCGCACGGCCTGCGTGGTGGACTGGCAGGCGTGAGTCAGTGTGGGGGTTGTTTGAAGCTGAGCTGGAGGGTATCAGGGGGGGTAAGGGTGTGGTCTTTGAGCAACTGGAAATCGAGTAGCTTTGGCGGCAGCCAGCGGGCCCGATGTGCGCCGAGGTTCAGAGCGAGGGGTCGGCGAGGGAAGGCGGTTGGGAGCGCCTGGAGAAGGAGGCGGGTGCGGTCGGAGGTGGCGGTGCCTGGCGGTGCCGGCACAAGCCCTCACGGCGGCCCCTTCTCACCTGCTCCCAACCTGCCCCTCCCCACTCCTAAACCGCCGCCACCTGCTGCTGCTGCCGCCTCTCCCCCAGGGCGTGGACCCCAACCCCTCGGGCGGCAGGACCTCGCGGGCCCAGCACGGAGAGCGCGGTGCCGCATCCTGACTGTCCCCTCCCCCCTCCCGCTGCCCCTCCCCCCTCCCGCCGCCGCCTCTGCTTCCCCAGGGCGTGGACTCCAACCCCTGGGAGCTGTGCCTGGTGGTGATGGGCACCTTTTACAACGCCACGCTGCCCACCAACATCACCGTCGCCAACATCAGCCGCCCGGGGCCCAACGTGACGGTGCTGGTGAACAGCACCTCGCTGTGCGACGTGCGGCTGACGGGTGGGGGCGGGGGAGGGGGGGCAGGGGGAGGGGGAGGGGGGCAGGGGGAGGGGGCAGGGGGAGGGGGGCAGGGGGAGGGGGGCAGGGGAGGGGGGCAGGGAGAGGGGGGCAGGGAGAGGGGGCAGGGGGAGGGGGGCAGGGGGAGGGGGGGCAGGGGGAGGGGGGCAGGGGGAGGGGGAGGGGGGCAGGGGGAGGGGGAGGGGGGCAGGGGAGGGGGGCAGGGGAGGGGGCAGGGGGAGGGGGAGGGGAAGGGGGAGGGGGCCGGAAGGAGGAATTTCCGTGCGCAGCGGAGAGCGGAAGGAGCTGGGGCCGGAGGGGCAGCGGGGCAGGGAGCGGAGGGGGGGCACTGGGAGCGGCTGCCATGAGGGTCTAATTCAACCGTGGGCAGCGGGGGGCGGGTCGGGGGCGGGAGGGCTGTGGGGGCACAACTCGGCAAGGACAGCAGCGTGGGGAACACTGCTGCCGTGGGGGCCTGGTTCGACCGGCGCGCTTGCCGCCCCTCCTCCCGCTCCTGCTCCCCTCCTCTGCCAAAGGCCGAACCGAGGCGCTGCCCCCGCCCGTCTACTCGCCCCCGGACGAGACGCCGGCGTTCCTTTGGTGGCAGGTGGGTTGGGTGGGGTGGCGTGGGAGCTGTAGGGAGCTGGTGCCCAACAGGGGTGCCCGCGCCTGCGCCTCTGCATCTGCAGGGGGGGGGCGTCTTGCTTTGGGGTTCGTGCAGCGCAGCACAGCACAGCGTGGCGGGGGGGCCTTGCGGCGCGGTCAACCTCAACCAGAATCCCCGCCCCCCCGACCCTCTCCTTTCCCCCCCCCAGATCCTGCTCATGGTGGTTGCCGGCTGCTTCGGCCTGGTTCTGGCCTTTGGGCTGATGCTGCTGCTGTGGCGGCTGTGCTGCGGCCGCCGCCTGCACGCGCCCGTGCACCCGGGGCCGGCGGGGGGGTACGCGGGCGGCAGCGCGGAGGCGGAGGCGGCGCTGGCGGCGGCGCTGCCCAAGGTGGGGCGGGGGGGGGGGGGGGGGGGGGGGGGGCATGTGCTGGGCCCACGCCCACGGGCCCTCACTGCTCGGGCCAGGGCCCTTGCATTTTCCCTGACCACCACCCTCCCGGCCCCTCCCCGGCCCCTCCCCGGCCCCTCCCTGACCACCACCCTCCCGGCCCCTCCCCGGCCCCTCCCCGGCCCCTCCCTGACCACCACCCTCCCGGCCCCTCCCCGGCCCCTCCCCGGCCCCTCCCCGGCCCCCTCCCCGGCCCCTCCCTGACCACCACCCTCCCGGCCCCTCCCCGGCCCCTCCCCGGCCCCTCCCTGACCACCACCCTCCCGGCCCCTCCCCGGCCCCTCCCCGGCCCCTCCCCGGCCCCTCCCCGGCCCCTCCCTGACCACCACCCTCCCGGCGCTCTTGTCCCCGGCAGGACCTCAAGGGAGTGCCCCCGGCGCTGGTGCTGGCGGCGTACGGCACCCAGCTCCGGGTTAGTAATGGGAGAGAAGGAGGGGAGGGGGCACCCGACAGGGGACCTGGCCCTTAGTAAGCCCGTTCCTCACCCGTGCCGAACCGCACACGCACACTTCGCACACGTCGTGTCGGCTCCGCCACCCCCGGTGTCCCCCGCAGGACCCGCGCTACGACGACCCTTTCCGGTACGTCCCGGAGGACCGCGACCTGCTGCGCCCAGGCCAGGCCCACGCCGGGCCCAAGCCCTCGGCCTTCCCGCCCATCCCGGGCGCCTCGCCCCGCCCCGACCCCCGCGAGCGCCCCCGCGAGCCCCGCGACCTGCGCGACCCCAAGGGGGGGGCGGACCGGGACCGCCTGGCGCCCCGCAGGGGGTCCCTCATGGCCGCCCTCTCCGCCCCGGGCACGCCCCGGGCAGGGCACTCGCCCCCGCACGCCCCCGCCCCCGCGCCCCCACCCCCGGCCCCGGCCCCGCCCCCGCGGGGAGCCAGCCGGGAGGACGTCAGCACACGGCCGGAGACGCCCATCGGGCCGCCGTCGCCGGGCGGGGTCATGCCGGCGGCAGCGCTGCCGCCGGCGGCGGAGGCAGCGCCAGCGGCGCCGCCAGCGGAGGCGCCGCCGGCCAAGAAGGGCTTCTTCGACCGCTTCAAGAAGAAGAAGCCCGAGGCGGCTGCCGCCGCCGCCGCCGCCGCGCCGGAGCCGCCGCCGCCGGAACCAAACATGCAGCACCAGCCGCCGCCGCCGTACGACCCCAACTATCCGTACCCGCCGTACGATCCCGGCCAGCCGCCACCTCCGTACGGGCAGCCGCCGCCGTACGGCCACCAGCCCGGCGGCGGCCCCATGGGTATGGGTGCGGAGCCCGACCCGTTTGCCCGCTCCGGCGCTCCCGGGTACGGCCACCCCGGACCCCACCCGGGGCAAGGCGGCCCCCCGCCGCCGCCGTACGGGCCGTACGGTACAGGACCGCAACCGCCTCAGCCGTTCGGCCAAGATCCGTACGGCGGCGGGCCGGGGCCCGGGCCGGGCCTGGGGCCGCAGCAGTGGGGCCCAGGGCCTGGGCCCGGGCCGGGCCCGGAGCCGGAGTCTGCGTTTGGTTCGCCGGTGCAGCGGGAGCCCTCGCTGGCGGCCTTCCAGCGGCAGCCCTCGTACGGCTCCGCGCCACAGCGCCAGCCGTCGGGACAGGTGGGCCCGGGCGGGCCTGGGTGGGCCTGGAGGGTCTGCAGACGGCGGCGGGGCCCCACACGCAGGTCCTGTACCTGACCTGCCACATCCCTGTGTAGCACGTGCCCTGTGCGTATCCCTGCGCCCTCCTGTTATTTGCATGCCTGACCTCCCCCCAACACTTCCCCACCCCAACCCACTCCGTCTCCCGCCTGCCGTATCTGTCCCCACCACAGGCCCCCTACGAGGCGCAGGCGCCCCAGCGCGGCCCCCCCATGGGCTCCCTCACAGGGGGGGACGACGAGGAGGAGGAGGACGAGGACGACCTCGCCCCGCCCGCGCGCCCCGCCTACGGCTCCGCGCCCCGGGGCGGCGGCTCCTTCAGCGGGGGCCCGCCCCCGCCCGCGCTGCCGCCGCGGCCCGGCGCGCTGGCGGCGCTGCGGGGCCCGGGGCTGTTCGGCCCGGGCCCGGGGCCCGGCCTGGGCCCTGGGAGTGCTGTTGGGCCCGGGCTGGGCCCGGGCCCGGCCTCGCCGCCGCGGCCGTCCCCGGGAGGCCTTCCGCCGCTGGGCGGGCCGCTGCCGGCGGGGCCCGGCATGGGCATGGGCATGAGCATGGGGCCCGGGGCGGGCGCGGGGCCGCGGAAGCTGTCGCCTCTGTCGCGACCGCCCATGCAGCGGGACATGGAGGAGGAGGATGACTTTGAAATGGACAGAGGCGGGGGAGGGGGAGGGGGGGGAGGGCCAGGGCCGAGCAGGCTGTCTTCGGGTGGGGCTAAGCCGCAGGGTGGGAGCGGGGGGCTGGAGGACCTGGATGACGACGAGCCGCCGCCGCGGCCGGCAGCCAAGAAGGTTGGCTTCTTGTGAGCGCGCATTCATTTTTGTAGGCGGAGCTGAAGGGGGCAGACCTCAAGCCAGGGGGGGTGACGCGTGGCCGCGGTGGACCGCCGGGAGTGCCGGTAGCCATGAAGCAGGCGGCGGGCTAAGGAGCGGCGACGGGGCGAGGAGGGACCTGGCTGGGCCAGGGTGCACTATGAGGCCATGACGTGACGAAAGCCTGCAAGAGGTCGGGGTGTGTCAAGGAGGATCACCGTCTCACGAGAGATTCAAGGCTGAGGGGCTGCGCGGGAAACGAGTGGGGCGTGGGCGTGGGGTACGCGTGCCCGGCAGGCGGGGTCGGTCTCTCCAACGTGCAGAAGCCTTATTGTTAAAGCTATACTTCTACAGCGACGTACACCGCAGGTCCAGCTCCCTGCTCGCTGCTGAACCGCGCGAGCACGTTTACAAGCCGTCCGTGAGAGACGCGCATTCCGCTTCCTGCTCCTCTGTGCTTTTCAATTGCTGCACTGCTTGTTGCTGGTACCGACGGGGAAGCGCTGCTGTCGAAGTTAAACAACTGCCTGGAAGCGATGGACGCGGCGCCACGTCGTGGAGGGGCTCAGCGGTGGGGGAGAGCATGAACAACGTGACCTTGACTGCCGCATAAGGCAGGTAGGTTGCTATTGCCCCGAAGTTGGTGCGGGCGATTTGCATGGGCGCTCCTCTGAAGCAGCTCGGTTTGCATCTCTAGCGCTTCGGGCAGGATTTCAGCTCCAACCTTACGGCGGATGGGCCCCGCGGCCTCCGCGCCCTCCGCTGTCCCCCCTTCCCCGCACCTCCTGTCGGACGGGGTCCAACCCCATCGCCTCTTGCTCGCCGCCTCCTCGATCCCTCCCCCTGCAGCCAGGGGCGAAGGCAATGAGCAGGGACAGCGATGATGGAGGCAGGGGCGGCCGAGGCGGCTGGCTGTGCGGCTGCTTCCCCTGCTTCCGCCGCAGCACTGCGGCGGTCGGCAGCGGCGGCTCGGGCTCCCGCCCCCGCCACGGCGGAGGGGGCTCGGGCGGCCTGGCGGGTCGGGTCAAGAGCCCCGCTGCACCGGAGCCGGTACCTCGGGCGCGGTCCAGCGGGGGCGTGGACGAGGCGGGCAGCCCACGGGGCGGCGACTGGGTGAGCGGGGCGGTGGGCAAGAGCCCTCGGAAAGTTCGGGGCCTAGTATGACTGGTGGTGGGGGCGCCGTGGCGGTTGGCACCGCGCCCAAGAGGGGCAACTTGCTACTAAGGGTAGGGGGGGCCTTTCAGGGGCCTCGAGAATAACGTGTGGGGCTGCCTGGAAGCTGACACGTGGGGGGCTCTCTGCGACCAGGGTTCGGGTGGTGGAAGCCGAGGCGCGTCGTAGCCCTCGTGGCTCAGCCCCGGCGTGGTTGATGGCCCGGCACGTAGGGGGAGCCCGCGTGTGGGACCACCCCACACGGGGAATGCTCAGGGGTGCTGACAGGGGGCACACTCTCCGCTCACCGCCCCACCGCCCGTCCTGCGACTGCCTCTGACCGCAGGCCGCCCGCAGCCCCTCGGCCGACTTCCACCGCCGGCACCCCCCGGCCCCGCCCTCCCCGCGCCCCTCCTCCACCACCCAGCCTCACCCCAACCACCACCTCCTCCCGCCCCACCTCCGCGCCCTGCCGCCCCGGCCCCCGCTCTCCCTCGCCTCCCCCTCGATCGCCGCCTCGGACGGCGCCCCCGGCTCCCCCTCCTCCCCGCCCTTCATCGAGCCCCTGCCGGGGGGGTCATCCCCCATGCACCCCTCCCACAGCCACCCGCACGGCGGGGGTAATCACTTTGGCGGTTACGGCGGTTCCCTGCCCGCCACCGTACGGCGCCCGGGCCCAGGCGGGCCCATCGACGCGCCCTCTCGCCTCCGCGAGCTGCAGGAGCTGCATCGCATGCGGGCCACCACCCCGGGGCCTCTGGGGGCTCTAGCCGGGCCCGACTCGGGCCCGAACTCCTGGCAGCAGCTTCCGGACAGCTTCTCAGCCGGTGCCAGCCAGGGCCCCGGCTTCCGGCGCCCGCCGCTGCCGCCCCTCGGTGCTGGCGGCGGCCCGGGGCGGCCGGCGCCGCACGCACACCTGCACTCCTCCCCCACGGGGCCGGACTCGCCGCTGCTGCCCGGGCGGGCGGTGCGGCCCGAGTCGCCCGCCGTCGACATCCCCGGCTCCCTGCCTTCCCTGACGGGCCTCAACCCGCCCCTGGGCCTGGGGGCCGCACCAGTGGTCCCCTCCCGCTTCGCCCCCGGCGGCACGGCGGAAGGCGGCGGCGGCGGGCCCCCAGGCTCGGTCGGCGACGGCCGCGGCAGCCGCGGCTCCAACCCGCGCCGCAGCCACAATGGGGACGGCCTGGCGGCGGCAGGGGGCCTGCATGGGCCTGGCGGGGCCTCGCTGGGCCCGTCCACCTCTCGCGGGGCCTACTACGGCGGGGCAGGTTACAACAGCGCATCCGCCTCCTCCCCGCACGCGCCGGGGTTGGGCGGGCTGACGGGAAGCGGGCCCGGCCTGGGCCTGGGCCTGGGCCTGACGGCGGGGGCGGCGGGGCGGCCGCCGCCGTCCAAGCAGGCCTCCGTAGCGAGCGTGGGCAGCGGCGGGGGCCGCGGCGGCGAGGACAGCGGGGGGGAGGCGGCGGGGGCCTCTGGGCCGCTCTCCAACCGCCGGCTGGACCGCCTCTCCTCGGGCGCTGCGGGCCTGGGCCTGGGCCTGGGCCTGGGCCTGCACGGCATGTCGTCGCCCTCCCACGCCGTGGGCCTGCCGGGGGCCCTGCACCAGAGCGGCAGCAGCGGCCGAGGCAGCAACGACGGGGCGGGGCAGGGGCAGGGGCAGGGCGCGCGGGGGGGCCTGGCGGGGGCGGGGGCCGCCAACGGGCTGCACCCGCACCAGCTGGGGAGCCCGGGCCGCGGGATGCAGTCCAGCCAGGGCTTTGGCGCTTCGCTGACGCTGGGGCCCGGCTTCCTGGGCCCCGGCGGCCTGCTGGCAGGGGCGGGGGCGGGCCCCGCCCCGGGCCCCGCCCCCGCCGACGCAGCCCCCAACGGCGCCTCCCTCCGCAGCAGCCAGCGCCAGCCCCTGTCCGCCACCTTCCCGCTCGCAAGCAGCCTTGAGCGGGAGCGGGAGCGGGAGCGCAGCAGCCAGGAGCGGGGGGACCGGGAGCGGCCCAGCACGGGCGGAGCGCCCGCACATGCAGCCGCGGCCGCGGCAGCTGCGGCGGGGGCGGGGGCTGGGGCGGACGCGCGGCCCTCGACGCCCGCTGCCGCTGCGCTCAAGGGGGCGGCGGCGGCCAATGAGGCGATGCTGCAGGCGCTGCTGAGCGGCGGTGGCAGGGGCGGAGGCGGGGGCGGCGGCAAGGGGCTGGACATGAGCAAGGTGGGGGCGCGGGGAGGGGCGGGGGACGATTGCGGGGGACGTAAAGTGGCACGGGATGGGGCGCATGGGGAGCTGGGCGGGGGGACCTGAAAGGCTGTAGCGGGTAAGTGATGTGCGGGGCATGCTCCTGAGCGCCCACCCAGGATACAGCACCCTCTGACCCGTTCATCTCCCAACTCCCAACCGCAGGGTACGGCCGCCGAGCTCGAGCGCTTCGACCGCGTGTCTGACGCCATGAGCCGCCTCGACAACCTCTTCCAACCGCTGGCGGTTGGCGGCGGCGGGGGGCGCAACGGCTCGACGCCCAGCGCCGCCCACCCCGCGGCTCCGCTGGGCGGTCCCCCGCCGCCGGCCGTGGGTCCCATGCCCCGGCTGCTGTCGTCGCGGGCGGGGGCGCGGGAGGACGCGGAGGCCGACTTCGCCGGCACACCGCCCGCGCCCGCCAACCCCGAGCTGCAGGTGCGGCCCTGGTGAGGGGGCTGACGGCGTGACGGCCGCCTTCCTGTGGCCGGGGTTACGGTAAGGGTCGCAAGCGTCCCTCGTGGCCGAGTGCAGTGCCCCATCGGGTGACTGGCGGCTAGGTGCAGCTAGGGGCGCCGCAGGGGAGGAGGCGGGCATTTGTCTTGTCAATTTGTGTGATCCTTCTGGGGGCTTGCGGGCGTTGAGCCCGTGAAAATTGATGCCAGGCAGGAGAGCAGGTCACAGTACGATAGGCGGCGATCATATGAGCAGCGAGCTGCACAGGCGTGACTAGAGTGAGAGCAGGTTGGTCCTCGTGCGGCTCGCCGGGTCGTAACACTGGCCGCTGTGAACTGGATTATGCAGCCGCTCCAATGTTGCCAGAGTGTGAGACCGAGTTTCTATGTTGGGCCTTTAAGTGCCCGTTTGAGATTTAGGCGGCTTGGAACTCGGGGCGGATGCGAATTCAAGCGTGGGCCTTGGTGTGCCGGTCAGGCCCGGGCTGGGCCCAGCGCACGGGCCTGCATCGGCATGGGCGCGATGGGCGATGTCCTCCGGCCAGCCAGGAACGCATCGCAGCTTCTTTGTTATCGCTGGAGCGTTAACCCCAACCAAATACGAACCCCGACGCCTGTCCGCCGCTATAAAGTTTCACCGCGATGGATGGCAAACAACCTGGAGAAGCCGGGCTGGCCCCGCACCAGGCCGTGAGCATCGACCCTGGCGATCTCGAAATAGGTCACACGCAGATTGGGAGTGGCGGCTTCGGCCGCGTGATGCTTGGCAAACACAGAGGTGTCGCGGTGAGGCCCGGGCGCGGGGTTCAGTTGCTGCGAGTGCACGCCTGCGAGGCAAGCCCTAAGCATACAAACTCACATCAGGTAGCCGTCAAGCTGCTGCCCCTGGCCGGCTCGGCTGCGGACAAGGCCCGCCTGGAGAACGAGGTTAAAATCCTCGCCCGCGTCTCGGCGACCTGTGCGTACGCGTGCCGACTGTATGGTGTCTGCACCAAGGACAGCAACCTGGCCATCGTGATGAAGCTGTACAAGGGCAACTTGCGGGCACACATCGAGAACCAGGTGCGAACCAGGTGCACACTTGCGACGGTTGGTGCCTCCCCAACCCCATCCTTCCCCCGCCCCCGCCCCCGCCCCCCGCCCCCGCCCCCGCCCCCGTCCGCGGTCCCAGCCTGACGGCAGGGTGCCGGCGGAGCGCGCCGTCATTCTCGCGCAAGACCTGCTACGTGGCCTGGCGGAGCTGCACGGCAACCTGATCGTGGTCGCGGATTTGAAGCCCGACAACGTGCTCATCAGCGACGTGGACATGCCGCTGTTCTGTGACTTCTGCATAAGCAAGGCCGTCACCACTACGATAGGTCGCTACCTCGTGACGCGTGCTGAGGGGACGCCAAACTACAGTGAGCTAGGGGGAGGGCGGGGCGGAGACCATGTGGATGCTCGGTGAATGGCCCCCCGGTGAATGGCCAGAACAGGCACTGTCCCACGCCCCAACACTACAAGGGCAAGCTGGCTTGTTGGCACTCCAACGCCCGTGAACGGCGAGCTGGGGCCTCAACCTCCCTGTACGGTACCCCGCCCCACCCCTCAGTGTCTCCCGAGCAATTTGCGACGGACGAGGATTCTCCAGAGTTCCTGACGCCGGCCAGCGACATGTGGGGCTTCGCGGCCACCATGCTGCACGTCCTGAGCGGCGCCCCGCCCTGGGGCGGCAAGCCGCCCCACGTCATCATCATGAAGGTGCGGCGGTCAGATTCATAACCTCTCCCTTGCTTCCCTTGATTCTCCCCCAACCCCCACCCCACCCCACCCCACCCCACCCCACCCCACCCCCCCCCACCCCCCCCACCACCCCCCACCCCACCCCACCCCACCCCACCCCACCCCACCCCACCCCACCCCCCCCCCACCCCACCCCACCCCACCCCACCCCCACCCCACCCCACCCCACCCCACCCCACCCCACCCCCACCCCACCCCACCCCACCCCACCCCACCCCACCCCACCCCACCCCACCCCACCCCACCCCACCCCACCCCACCCCACCCCACCCCACCCCACCCCACCCCACCCCACCCCACCCCACCCCACCCCACCCCACCCCACCCCACCCCACCCCACCCCACCCCACCCCACCCCACCCCACTCCACTCTTCACTCCCTCCCCGCCCCTCTCCACCCCTTGAAGGTGGGCATGCAGAAGCAGGCTCCCCAGCTCCCCCCCGGCCTGCCGCCTCCCCTGGAGGCGCTGCTGGTCGACTGCTTCAAGCCCCGGCCCGAGGACCGCCCCACCGCGGTCGACGCACTGAGGCGTGTGGGGGCCATGATCGAGAGCGGGCAGCACCTGAGCTCCGGGGGGGCGCACCCGGCATCGCCCCCTCCGGCGCCCGTCCCCGCGCCCGCGCCCTCCACGCCACCCGTGTCGTCGTCGTCGGACCACCGGGCCCCATCGCATGACAAGTCTCGCCTGCCCAAGCCCAGCTCTCCGCTCCCGACCCCTCAACACGGCGACAAACGGGCAAGTGCACCCGCGGTGGGGCGGAGTGGGACTGGGGAAGGCAGCCATGGTAACAAGCATGGGTTATCGCAGCAGTGTTGCCGCTGATCCCATCTTCCCATGCCCTAGCCAACAATGCATTGACGGTACCTTGCGCCTACATGTACACACAGGTCCCACCCCCCAAGGTGCTGTCGTACGTGCAGCTGTCCCCCTCGTACGAAGCCTTCGGTGACGCCAAGGACGGGCCGCTGGGGCCGGGCAAGTACGGCATCGTGCTGTACGACGTCGGGTCTCCCGAGGACAACCCACGGCAGCTGCTGGTGAGCTCGCATGTGTACAGCAAGCCCCAATGCACGTGTGTGCACAGAACCTCCGCTCGCACGTCAAGGAGCGGCGAGCCATCTAACAAACTGGCAGACGCGCCTGTGCACACACACAAGTCCTACGAGTCCTACACGAGTCCTACAAGTCCTAGTTCCGTATCTACGACCGGCCGGCTAATTACCGCGCCTACGCTTCCCTGGCCTTTACACGAGCAGCCCTGCACACACACAAGTCCTACGTATCGTGTGGCAGCTTCGAGCGTTCCATTGCGTGTGTGCCCCGCCTTTTCCCCCCCCCCCCCAGGTGCTGGCGCTGACGGAGGAGCTCGTTCCCCGAGCGCGGTGGTGGTACGCCCGGGGGGCGCTGCAGGCGGTGCCGGAGGCGGCCGTTCCGGAGGCCCTCCGCCTCCGGCCCTGGCGGTCTGCGGACGGCAGGCGCGGCGTGCCCGTGTGCCCGGGCAACGCACGGATGGGCATGCTGGTGCAGCGGGGCTGCCACTGGCGGAACGATACGGACAGGAACGGACTGGTGAGCGGCGGGGCTTGCCCCAAGGGCCGACATGCATGCCAAGGCCGCTGCCGGCGGCGACGGGCAGCAGAGACCCCAAGGGCCGATCAAGGTTGTGCTTGCTTGGTTCAGCTTGGGGCAGCCAGGAGGGGCAGTTCGATCGCATGCCCTGGGCACGAGCTTTGCTAGCCCGCCCCGTTCATCTTACTGGGTGTTCCCTCGACACAGGACGGAGAGCTGGGCGTCTTGGTGGGCAGCATCGAGGAGGGCATGGTCAGTCGGGTGGGGGCGGACGGTGGGCAGATAATGGAAGGTCAAGAGGCGGCAGCTAGCAGTCTGCGGAGTGCGGAGGCTGCAAGTCAGGAGCCGGCACTGAAAGAACCCTGCGCATGGCGCCTGCAGGTGTGGCGAGTGCACTGGGCCAACGGCAGCCGGGCCAACTACTGCACGGGGAAGTACAGCCTGTTCGAGCTGGCACACGTGCAGGTGGGGGAGCGGGGAGGCGGGAAGCGGGGAAGCGGAGAAGCGGGAAGCGGGGGAGCGAAGAAGCGGGAAGTGGGGGAAGCGGGAAGGGGTGCGGACGTGGACACGGGCAAGGGCCGCTTGGACGCTTACGGGTTCGCACCATGGTGCGCGCGTCCACCCTTTCCCCATCGTCCCCGGCTCGCTCATCCCCCCAACCGACCCCCTCCTGCCAGGTGCACGAGCGGGCCGGGTCGCCCGTGTTTGACGGCGACGGCTCCCTGCCCGGAGCCGCCGTGATGCGGGGCTGGGGCTGGTGCCGGGGCGGGGAGGACGGAGCGCCCTTCGCGGTCGGCAGCCTGGAGCCGTGCGATAAGGAAGGTGAGGCGGTTTGCTGACTCAGTGGATCATCATGAGCAGCGTCAAGGTAGGCTTGCGTACATTGTGTGCGTCTGCCGCCTTGCACCCCAGGCTGCGTCAACGTGCGGTGGGAAGGGCAGGGGACGAGCAACTGCGACGCCCACGCGAGGCACATCTCGTACGACCTGAGTCATGCCGTACGGCCGGGCGAGCCCGTGACCGTATTCACGGCACGTAAGGGGCTCAAGGTGGTGCGGGGCCCCGCGTGGAATGCGTGCGATGTGGACGGCGGCGGCAAGGTGGACGGCGGCTCCGGCGGCTCCGGTGTGGGGGAGCTGCTGGAGCCGGCCTGGGTCACGGGCGACAAGACGGGCATCGTGTGGAGGGTCCGCTGGGGCTCGAGCCGGCAGGAGCCCTGCCACCGCGTCTGCGCTGACGGGGGCCGGAGTGAGCTGCAGGTGAGCAAAGACGAAGGGTCCTCTGCAGACTGCTCAGAACTTGGGAGTAGATAGCCCTTTGCACGCAGTAGTTGGCATGAACAGCCGCGCCTAGTCCAACCGCTGCATACACCCTGGTACTGTTGTGGCACCTGCCGTACCGCAGCACCCACAGTACGGCACTGACGGAGTGCTGCAGCTGGGGACGCCAGTGCGGCTGGCGTCGGGCGGTGCCGGGGCTCGCGGCGCCGCGGGCGGCCCCCTCTGCGCCGTGCGCGGGGATTGGAGCAGGAGCCTGGGCGTGGTGGTGGGGGCCGAGGCGGGGAGCAGGGCCAAGAGCAAGGTCACGGTAAGGCGGCGCTGCGTGCGTGGAGCAATGGGGGCAGAATCGCCAGTCGCGTCAACAAGGGGGGGGGTAGAGAGGTAGTCGTGGGGGTGCCTGCGATGGGTCAGCCTCTTCAGCCCCCGGATGCCCCCGCCCCGTTCAGGTCATGGCCCTTCGCGATCAGCGCACGTGGGCATACGACAGGTCCGCCCTCGAGCCGCTGCCGGGGCACCTCGCCAAGCAGCTCACCCTTGGCGTGGTGCTGAACCGGGACGGCCGCGCGGCCTTCCCGGGGCTGCGGGGCGGACCGGGCGGAGACACGGGGCGCGACTCGGGGGACGTCTTCTACTGCGGAGCGCGCATGGGCCAGTGCCGCTGCGGCAGGTGAGCGGGGGCTTGCTTGACTGCTTTGGGCGAGGGGGCGGGGCTGGCGCAAGTCAAAGAAGGATTGGGGCCGTAGGCAACTCGTTCAGACCTCGTGTGTAGTCCCACCCAGGACCCACACGGCCGCTGCCCCCGGCCCCCACATCCCTTTCCCCGCCCCCAGCTGCGACGGCGTGTGCGGCCCCGACGCCGGCTGCCCCTGCCACGCCTGCCTGGAGCTGACGGGGCTGCGGGTGGGGCCCCGCCGCGCAGGGGCAGCCGGCGGCCCCCCAGCGTTGCAGCCCCTCCACGTGAACGCGCTGCTAAAGGCGGAGAGGGCGGCGGCAAGGCAAATGGCAGCGGAGGGCGTGAAGTGAGGGGCAGCCGCGAGGGGGGCTGAGCGCAAGCTGCCTTGGGGTTGCGAAGCCGGGCCGTATGCATGGCCGCGCTGGCGCTGGTCGGCCCGGTTTGGGGCGTGTGTGCGGCGGTGGTGGGGGTGGCTGGGGCGGGTTAAGCGGAGGCTCCATTGCGACCATCCGCCGGGGTAGGCCCCTTGCCGCTTGCAGGATAGAGGGCGGAGTGGAGGGGAAAGGAGTGAGATGTGCCCTGGCGCAGTACGCCGCTCGATCTGGCTCGAGCTGCGCTGGTTCGGGCACACGTGGGGGGGAGGGACAGACCTCTGCTGCTGTTGCTGCTGGGACTGAGGATGGGCGGGGAGCGATGAGCGAGGAAAATACCAGGATTATGCCGGTCGCTGAGTGTTCCGGGAGCTAGTTGGGCGTGTGGCGCATGGGGGTATGCATGCTGTGGAACCTCCCGCCCAATGGGCACTGACGTACTGTACGGTGGAGATCGAAATTTATGTGACCGAGCTAGTTAGATAGATAGATAGATAGATGAGGTACTGTACTGTACGCTATACTGAACTGTGCTGACCGTTTAAGGAGTGCGGAGGCGTGGTTACAGTTAACCTCAAGCTGTGCAACCGTACGCCCAACGAAGGATCATGCGGGGGTTGGTCAGAGGCATGAGCTCATGGCACTCGAGTGCTTTGTCGTTGCAATGGCTCCCCGCCCCGCTGCACGGCCCCTGCGAGACAGAAAACCCGCCACCTGCGTTGGTCTGGATGGATGACCGTAAGCCCACGCATTCCCTGGTCGCTCTACTGCGTTGGTGAGCTGGACGCCTGCTCTCCCGTGATGGGACATCCAGGCAACCCCATAGCCGTTCTCTCCTGCTGTGAAGATGTCTCCCAATGACACCAAGGGCCGGACAGCAACGGGAAGCAGTATTTTGTCGTCTCCAGCAGCAAACACCTCGCCCACAGCTCCAGGATCTTCGCCTTCTAAGGCTCACTCCCTCTCTCTGAGGTCGTAACATCCGGCCCATCCGCAGGGCCCATCACCCCCCAGCGCCCTCCTTTCGAGCCCCTACCCGACAGGCTGGACCCATGAGCCATCCATTAGTTGGCCATCTTGCTCCGCTTGCCCAAGAACGGCAAGCCGGGTCGCCCTTGCTGGGGGCGCGCCTGCGCTTGGTGGCTGCGCCGGCCTGCGCGGAGGGGTAGGAGGCGGGGATGGGGTGGGGTGGGTGGGGATGGTCTGGGGGAAATGCCTGTCGCAGGGCGTACCAACCCCGCCTTGCCTGCGGGTCATAGCCGTGGACACAGCGGCCGCCCCGCTTCACACCGGTGTTGAAAAAGCCCGAACGCCTGTGGCCCCGCACGGCAACACGGTGAGTGATACCGATAGTCGCAGCCAAGAACGTGTGAAAGGGGCGGGGAGCGGCCATGACACCAAGCACTCACGTCAGGGCACTGAAGAGACCTGCGCGCCACTCTGGGACGTTTATGTACTTCTGGCTCGGCCTGTCGGTGCCACGGCAGGTGTGACGCGTCTCGCCCAAGCCCGTCAGGGCCCAACCAAGGGATACAAGCCAGGCTTGCAGGGGGGCCCACCGGTGGTCCAGCTTGGGTGCGATGGTGGGGTCAGCCAGCATGAATGCTCCGATCTCCTCGACCGTCCCCTGAGGAGGACAAGGTGCGGCCCACAGCAGGGGTTGGGGGCGCCATGCAAGGTACTGGCAACCGGGGAAAGGGTTTGTGCGCGGGGGCCGTACCTGACCCCCCGGGAGGCTCTCCTGCGCCTTCACAGCCCACGCCTGAGTCGTGCGTCGTGGATTATTCGGGCGATCGAATCAGGCAACCGAACAGCCACACGAAGGGCTCGAGAACGAGTACGCACCTTGTAGTTCCGACTTCGGTCCGGTGGTCGCCGTGTTTTCTGTAGCACTGTGGTGTGAACCAGCATGTCAGCTGTGTTCCCGGTCAGCAGCGCAACGCGGCCTGCTCACCTTCCTCCGGATCCACGCCATGGTGGATCCGCGCACGCACCATCTTGATCTGAGTTAGCACCCGGTCCTTAGTGCGCCGGTCCGCGGGCCAGCCTGCGCCGGGGTCGCGCCTAACTGGAGAAGCCTTCCCAGGCTCGCGCGCAGCGCCATCCACCAGAGGCATGAGCCGCCTTCTGCTCGACACCCACCCAGGCCCACCCACCCAGCTCGGCCAGGATGCGGTTGGTGTCTTCGGGGGCGGTGCGGGCCGACATCATGCGGACCGCCCGCACGACAACCTAACCGTGTGTTTGGGGAAGGGGCAGGGGGGGGCCGCAAGCAACAGGGGAGGAGTGCATGAGGCAAACGGGAAAGAGGGCTGGTAAAGGTGATACGTGCACTACTGGCGATAACCAGCCGAGGGGGGTTGCAGGGAGGGGCGGCAGTACCACACCTCCAATTCATGGAGCTTCCAGGCCTCTTTCCGGCCGGGCTTGCGCGCTGCGGGTGCCTCGCCCGACGCCTTCCCGCCCTGGGCGTCCCGTGTGCCAGAAGCCCGCCACGCCTGCCCCAGCCGCCGGGCGTTGCTCAGCGCCAGAGCCACCGCCGCAGCCACAGCGCCCGAGGGAGGCCGGGACCCGCCAGGCAGGGAGCGGGTGCCGCCACGCCCAAGCTCAGGGGCCGGCGGGGGCTGGGGCTGCGCAGGGGACGCCGGAGGGACTTGGGGCAGCCGCTGCCTCTCCTCCCCGTCTTCGAGCCCCCTCAGCCAGATCGCGTGGCGCCTCGCGTTGGCTAGGACGGCAGCATTTGCGGTGCCAACCAGCGCGGCCATGCCAACCATGCCAGGTGTCTAGACAGCAACTCAGCGTTTGTTAGGGTGCAAGTCGCGCATGTGCTTTGGCGACGCTGGTGAAGCGTGTGTTGAGCCCGCACAACTACCACACCACAACTACAGGAATGTGCAGGGGAAGTCCTGCTCAAGGTGCTCATCGCAGACAGAGGCAATTGCAAGGCGTAAGTTCGATACATATATGGTTTGATGCCGCTCAAGTCCATGCCGAAGACGACACAATCCTTCCATAATCCGGTCGCACGCACCCTCCCCGTCCCCGCGCCCCGTCACCATCACCTCGCCCCAACGGAGACGATCCCCACAGCTCTCTGGCCACCCCGCGCGTCTTCCGTGCCCCAATTCTTCAGCCTCGGCAGTCTACCGCTACCTGGACACTGCACCACGCCGACACACACCAGTTACGACACGCACCCCGCCTCCCCCCTGCCTCCCCCCTTTCCCCTCACTCCTTGCCTCCCGCCACCACCTGCACGCTGGCCCTCAGCTCCGCCAGCTCCGAGTCGCTGAGGCAGGGGAAGGCGGGGTCGGGGCAGCAGGCCTGGCCCAGGCCCTCCACGGTCTGGCAGCGGAGGAGCGTCACCTGGGGGTGGGGGGGTGGAGGGGCGCGGGGGGGGATAGTGGTGAGGATGCGGGAGGGGGAGGGGGGAGAGCATGTGCAAGTTGTGCAGCCTGCGTGGCGGTACGGGGGTGGAGGGCCGGGGATGCGCGGGCACCCGTGCAAGGCTTCCCGCCTCGCCACGCTCACAGGACCCCCCCCCCTTCCCCCCCTCCCCCTCCCCCCCCCACCTCGTAGAAGAGCGGCGCGTTGGGCGGCACCCGGGCGCCCCCCCGGAACTCCACCCCCGCCCGCCCGTAGCCCAGCTCGGGGGGCACCACCGCCAGCTTCACGTCCCCCCCGCGCATCGTCTCGATGACCTGGGGGGCGGGGGGGCAGGGGGGAAGGAGGGTGCAGGGCAGGAGTCAACAGTCCAAGGGGGCGAGGGGGCGGGCAGCGCTAGGAGGGGTCCAGAAGCAGGTGCTACTGGACGTTCTCTGCCTACTCAAGTCCACCACCCCCCAATGGCCTTCCGACACCCGAGCAAGCGTCCGAGCCCAGCCTTTGGGCATCAGAAGCCGAGCGGAGGACCGCAGCCTCGCCAGCCCCCCACCCCCGCCCCCAACCCCCCACCCCCTCCCCACCTGCGCCAGCCCCTCGGTGACCGCCTTGTTGGTGGTCCCCAGCCCGAACGCCAGCGGCCGCCCCCCCTCCCGCGTGTCCAGGAACACGGTGCCGTCCCGCAGGGCCCCCACCACTTCCACCAGCACCGTGCCGCCGGGGGAGGGGGGTTCGCCGCGGCCGGGGGACACCAGCGACATGCGCACGCCGCTGGGGGGGGAGGCGTGTGGGTGGGTGGGGGTTGAAGTGGGTGATGTGGTTTAGGGGCTTATGATGAAGGTGGTGGACAGGATGGGGCAGGTTTTGCGGGGTGAAGTGGGTCAGGGGCTACAGCAGGGGCTAGCCATGTGAGTGGCTGGACGACCCCTCTGCCCTTCTTTCCTCTTTCCCTCCCGCCTGCTCACGTGGCGGTAACCTCGATGGACCGCCCCCCCTCGGCGCCCTCGATGCGCTCAGCAATGTTGACACGGGCAGCCGCCGGCCCCGCCCCCACCCCCGCTGCCAGCCAGGCACCCGCGGCCGCCAGCAGGGGAGCGCTCAGGGCGCTGCGGCGGCCCAGGGGAGCGGGGCCGGAGGGGGCGGAGGAGGGGGCGGGGTCGGCGGGGGCGGGCGTGGAGGAGGTTCGGCACGCGCGGGCGAGGGGCGCGCGGCGCGCGGGCAGCCGGCCGGGGACGACGGCTCGCGGGCCGGCGGTGTGGGGTGCGCGGAGCGTAGACGTCATCGTGGAGGCCATCGGCTGAGCTCGCTAGAGGCTGGGAAGCAGAGAGACCTTCGCTCGCGAAATAACGGATGGCAAGCTGGGTTTGCACGCTTTGCGCCTCAAAAGGTCGGGACCTCCCGATGCGAGCTGCAGAGTGGCAGGTATGGCTACCACTTGAGTACTGTAGCTGTAGCTGTAGCTGGACCACGGTCGCAACCAGCGAGCCGGATGCGCGTCGTCGTGCAAGCGGGGCCACGATTTCTGCACGTTATTTTGCTCGCTTGCCCGTCAAGAACTCCGTTTCTAAATATCTTTGGCCCCACAGCGACTGAACGGCCAATAACTGTGGTTCGTCGCTCGCCGCGCGCAATTCTTCATTCCCTTCAGGAAAGCGCCAAGCTAGCCGTATGTTAGCAGAACAGGCACCACGCACTTAGCGCACAAGCATGGCGTCTCTCAGAGCCGCTGCGGGCGCGGCGGCTCGCGCTGCCGGCTGGACTCGCGGGTTCCCAGCACGGGGCGCGCTGGCAGCAGCCTGGCGGGCAGCGCTGCCCGCCGCACCCCACCCGCCCCGGCGCTGGGCCGCCAGCGGCCCCACCCCCGCCCCGCACAACGGCCCGTCAAAACCAGGACCCCAGTCCGCCACCGCCTCAACCGCCGGCTGCGGCACCCCTGCAGCGGCTGGAGCCCAGTTGCCCGCACAGGGTGCCGCTGCGTCCCTAGGGCAGGGCGGCGGCAGCGCCTCGCCCCCGTCACACGCCGCCGCCGGCACCCGGCCGAGCCCCAGCGCTGGCGCCGCCTCGGCTGCTGGCGCCTCCACCACTGTAAGCGGTGCGGGCTGCGCTGGTGCGTCCACACTGCGCGCCTCCGCCGCTGCTGCTGGCGCCGCCGCCCCCACCTGCCGCTCCCGGCCCCACCCCGGGACCCACGGCAGCGCTGCAGAGCCTACGCCCTCCTCCCCATCCGCTTCCTCCTCTACACCCACACCCTCCTCCCCACCCGCCTCCTCCTCCTCTTCCTCGCCGCCGTCAGCCCGCACCGACTCAGATCCCATTGGCCAGGCGCTGGCGGCGGCGGCGGCGCGGCGGCAGCGGCTGGCGGCGGCGCTGGCGGGGGGGGCGGTGCGGGTGGTGATCGAGTGCGGCCTGGCGGGGGCGTACACGGGGGACGCGGAGGTGAGGCGGGGGGGGTGTCAGGGTGCGGTGTGTGTTTGGGAGGCGTGTGGCGTGGCGTGAGCGTGTGGTGGCGTACCGAGGGGGTAGGCGGGAAGACGGACGGCGGGAGGGGCTGTGACGGATGGTGCTGTGGGCCCATGGCCGGTGCGACGGGCGGTTGCAGTGGCTTACCCGGGGGCACCAGGGTCGGGAGGCTGTGGCCGATGGGATGTGGGGAAGGGGTGGAGGGGCGTGTGATGGGTGTGCCGGGGGGGCATGCACTTGCGCGTGGGGAGCCTACCGCACAGCACACCGCCACCTGCAGCCCCTCCCTCCCCCCCCCTCTACCCTCCCCCCCCCAGCTCCGCTCCCTGGCCAAGCAGGTGCAGACGGCGGTGCGGCACAACCGCAGCGCGGAGCGGCCCGTGTGCCTCACGGTGGGGGTGGGGGGGTGGGTGGAGGGAGGGCGGAGGGACCGGCCCGGGTTCAATATGGGTGTCCAGAGGGAAGGGCACGGTGGAGCGGGGGGAGTTGGAGTCGACCTAGCCTCCTGGCCCTTGACCCGCGCACGACACGGTCGGGGTGCGGGCCACCCGTGTGGCCCCCCGGAGGTCACGCGGTGCGGGGCGGTCCCTGAGCGGTCAATGGCTGCCCCTGTAGACGCGCATGGCTTCGCGCACGGCCCCGACGCCTGTCCCCCCCGGTGCCCCACCCACCACCTCCCCCTCCCCCCAGGTCACCTCTTGGACGGGCCCCCTGGCTGCGTTCGCGGATGAGCGCATGGGCGCCTGCGGCTGGGACCTGGATAGGCGGGAGCAGGTGGGGGGTGGGGGAGGGAAGGGGTTGAAGGGGGTACGACGGCGGGATGCAAGGGCGCGGTGGATGGGCGATGACGGGGCCCGCTTGCCTCCGTCTTCCTCCCCCCCAGCCCGTCACGGCCCTGTTCCCCCCCTCCCGCCTGGTGGTGCTGTCCCCTGCCTACCCCCTCACCCTCCCTGGCACCCTCCCTACACCCCCCCTTCCCCCCCCCCTCAGCCCGTGCACGAGCTCTTCCCCCCCTCCCGCCTGGTGGTGCTGTCCCCCGACGCCGACACCCCCCTCACGGCCCTGGACGAGGGGGCGGTGTACGTGGTGGGGGGCGTGGTGGACAGGTCCGTGCGCAAGGGCGTCACGGCGGGGTACGCGGTGGGTGTGGTGGAGCGGGGGGGGGGGACGGGGAGGATGGGGAGGGGGAGGCATAGGGGTGGGGAGGGTGGGCGGAGTGACTTATGGGGGTCAAGACATCCGTGCGGCAATCCGCGCCTGATCCGGAGGTGGTGGGATAGGGGTATACAGAGCTGAGCAGGACTGCATCGCCTGCAGAAGGGTATGGGCAGAGTGGTTGAAGGGTTTGGAGGGGTTTGGGGGGCCGCCCCGCCCAGACTTGCAGATATTACCCCGCTTGTTGCCCTGCTACCCGCCCTCCCATCCACCCCCTACTCACTCTGCTGTCCCCCCCTCCCTCTCCCCGCCCCTCCTCCCCCCCCCCCCCCCCCCCCCCCCCCCCCCCAAGGCCCACCACGGGCTGGAGGCTCGGCGGCTGCCCACTCAGGAGCTGGCGGAGCAGCTGGGGCTGGGCAGGGGGGCGGCCAAGCGGTGAGGGTGTGTGGGGGGGAAGACAGTGAGGGGCTGCTGAGGCTGAGAAGGCTGGGAGGAGGGTAGCTCGAGGCCGTCCACCCGGGTGCGCCCGGCGGCGCGCATAGTCACCTCCAGATGGCCCTACCACCCCGTCTAGCCCCCCTCTCACCCCTCTTCACCCCCCTTCAATCCCCTTCACCCTCCTCCCCACCCCTCCCCCTGCAGCCCCGTGCTCAACATCGACGATGTGGTTCTGGCGCTGCTGCGGCTGAGAGACTCCGGGGGCGACTGGCTGGGGGCGCTGGACGCAGCCATACCGCAGCGCAAGCGGGCGGCGGCGGCGGCGGCGGCGGTGGCGGCGGGCGTGGCGCGGCGGGCGGCGCGGGAGGCGGCGCGGCGGGCGAGGGAGGAGGCGGGGGCCGGGGCGCCGGGAATGAAGGCGGGGGCAGGAGGGGTGGAGGGGGTGGAGGGGGCGCAGGAGCAAGGTGGGAGTCCGGTCGGTGCGGCACGAGTGGGGGCGAGGCGCGAGGGGTCTTGACGGGACGGAGGCGCCTGGTGCGGCAACGGAGGGAGCTCTGTAGGGATCGTGAAGCTGGCAGAGCTGGCGGTGTGACGTGCGGCGCCGACCCTGGCTCCAGCCGGGGCAGGAGGCGGGAAGGGGGAAACGTGACGGCAGATCGGCACGGGGGGGACACAGCGATGGTGGTGGATGGGCCGGGGGGCTTATGCTTCTGGTCCTCGCTGAGCCCTTGTTCATACGCTCTGTGGGGATAGCTGCTGCTCTTGTAGCTACAGAGTATGTAGAGAGTGCTCTCACAACATTGCTTTACCACGTTGACCGACGACTGAGGACACATGGGAAAGAAGCAGCACCAAAAGGACCGACTGTTCCTGACAACAAAGGAATGGAAGGAAGAGTGGGGTGAGCCGCGAGCGCGACGCATCGCTGTGTTGGGGCTGCGGCGACAGTCGCTTCCAGGCGCCTGGGAGGGCTCCGTCCGACACTCTAGACGTGGTATAGCAGCCAACGTGATACGCGGGCGGAACAGCGGAACTTGGCCGCTTGTTCGGGAATGGATCTCGGCCGTCGCTGGGACCCCAGCGGAGCTTCTTAGAACCTGCTGGAGAGCTAAATATAGCAGCAGCAGAGGCGCCGAGGCGGCGCGAGCGAGCTCCGGGCCGGGCCAGATCGGGTCAGCGGCAGCCCCGCCGGGGCGCCGGCCCCCCGTCGGCGGCACCCTACCGGCAGGGTGCCGCCGCAGGCTCAGGCAGCCACCCTTGTCCCCCCGGGAAGAGGACTGGGCCTGAGCAGGCGGGCAGAGCAGAAGACCCGCTGGTCTCTGGGGGTAGAGGCTCGGCAGCGGAGCCTGGCTCCCCAAGCAACCCATGGCCCCTGCCCAGTCAGCGCCCCCACGGCCTCAGCCCCCCCCCTTTGCTTCTCCTGAAACCCTCCCTCGCCCCTTCCCCCCCCGCACCCAACCCCACCCCGCCAGGCGGTCACAAGGGCGCGCGCAGCGGTGCGCCCTTCAAGCGGCTGCCCTTCCACTGCTGCGCCATCCACTTCACGCCCTTCGAGGACCCCGCGTGCACGGACGATGGTGCGCGGCCGCCTGCGGGAGGGGAGGCAGCGGCCTGGGGGGGGGGCGGGGGCTCCGGGGCAGCCTCTGGGATGAGGGCTGAGGTATAAGAGGCAGTAAGGGGCGAGCAGGGGGGCCGGGGAGGGGGCGGTGCTGCGCGGGCCGTGGACGGCGCCCCGAGGGGCGCAGGCTTGGAATGGCGGATCAGGGCCGGGGCCTTTGGGCGTCGGGCCCCGACCGGGGGTAGGCCTTCAGAGGCCAGAGGGGGCTCCGCTGATGGGGCGGGGTGGGGTGGGTCACGGGGAGGTGGCGGGTCGGGGGGTGCCGCGCGCTCAGCGACAGGGAGGTGGCGTGCTTGGTCCGCCTGGATCCTGGATTCCGCCCGGAGTGCGCCGGCATGGGGAGGGGATCGGGTGCGGTGCGACCAGGCGAGGGCCAAAGCGGTTGGCTTGGGCATGGGGTGTCTCGCTGGGCAGCGGCCGGGTGGAGGGGTGCGGGCACGAGGGTGCACGGGTGCGGCGGCCCGGGGTGAGGCCCCCTGCGGCCAACGAGCCGGCCCGCTCCCCTTCCGCCCGTCTCATACAGGCACGGTGTACGACATCACGGCCATCGTGCCGTACATCATGAAGTACAAGCGGCACCCGGTGTCGGGCGAGCCGCTGGCGCTCAAGGACATCACGCGGCTGAACTTTGCAAAGAACGGTGACGGCGAGTTCGTGTGCCCCGTCATGGGCAAGGTAGGGGGGGGAGAGGGAGGGGCGGGGGAGGGGGAGGGGTCGGGGAGGCGAGGTGAGGTGAGACAGGTGAGGCAAGAGGGAAGGCGTCGTTAAGAAGTGCGGATGGCAGGACGCCCGAGCTCGGTCGCAAGCTGGAGCTCCAAGGTGAAGCAGCAGCCGGAGATGTGGGAGCTGGCACTTCTCCATAAACAAGCAACAAATACCCCCCACCCCCACCCCTCCGCAAAGGTGTTCACGGAGCACACGCACATCGTTGCGCTCAAGCCCACCGGCAACGTGTACTGCTGGGAGGCGGTGGAGGAGCTGTGCGTCAAGCCCAAGAACTGGCGCGACCTGCTCACGGACGAGCCCTTCACGCGCAAGGACATCATCCACATCCAGGTGGGGGGGTGGGGGGGAGGGGGCGGCGGGGAGGGGAAGAGTTGCGTGCAGGCGGCGTCAGCCAGAGGTTGGCGTAATTGTGCGACGACACGGCCGTTCCCACCTCTTACCCCGCTTCCCCCTCGTCGGCCTCCCCCGTTCTCGGCCGCGCCCCCCCCCACCCCCACCCCCCCAGGACCCGCTCAACCTCAGCGGCCGGGCGATTGAGAACTTCGACCACGGTGGGGCGGGAGTGAGGGAGGGGATGACGGGGGGAAGAGGACTTGGAGCTCGGTGTGGGGGCGGGGGGGGGGGGGGAAATCAAGGTTGGTGGAGACGGGGGCCTGCTTGTTTGGGCTACTGTGTCGCTGCCCTCGGCGCCCTCGGCCGACTAGCCGAATCACTGGCGCTGGATGCGGGTTCCCCTCCACTCCCCCGCTCAGCAACAAACTCCCCCTTCTCCCCATCTGTGGTCTGTGGTCCTAAAACTAGGACCCGCCTCCCTAACCCCACTGCCCGCTGCCCCCTCCATTTTTACCCCCGTCCCCTCCTCCCCCCCGATCCTCTCCCCCCCTCCCCCCCCTCCTCCCCCCCGATCCTCTCCCCCCCTCCCCCCCCTCCTCCCCCCCGATCCTCTCCCCCCCTCCCCCCCCTCCTCCCCCCCGATCCTCTCCCCCCCTCCCCCCCCCTCCTCCCCCCCGATCCTCTCCCCCCCTCCCCCCCCAGTCAAGAAGTCACTCATCCTTGACGAGGACGAGGAGGCCGCCGCCGCCGCCGCCTCCTGCCTCCGCAACGTGACGGAGGACATGAAGCGCGCGCTGGGGGCGCTGCAGGTGGGGGGGGTGTTTGAAGCTGATAAGCGGGAGAGCGTCGAATGGTTAGTGGGATTGCCGGAGAAGGTACATACCGCCACAGGGGGGGGGGGGAAGTGGGTTGGTAGAGGTGGCGACTCGCCACTGGCGAGGTCAGGGCGGCCTTCCTGCTTTTCCCCTTCTCAACTCCGCCCGCCTGCTCCCGCTTGGGACCCCGTTCCGCGACAGTCTGCGCATAGTGCTTGGGAGCGGCCTGGGTGCAGACAGAGAAAAGTGAGGCGCGCGAACCCCGTCTTCTCCCCACCCCACCCTCCCCCTCCACAGAGCGACGACGCCAAGGCGGCCTTCGCCAGCGGCGGCGGCGGCAAGCGGGCGGAGGCGGCGCGGCTGCTGGCGGAGGCCAAGCTCAAGGCCGGCGGCGCCGCCGGGGGCTCCGCCGCCGCCGCCGCGGCGGAGCGCCAGGGCGGCTCGGGGCCGGCCTCCACCTCCGCCGCCGCCTCGGGGCCCTCAGGGCCCCCAGGGGCAGCCGGGGGAGGGGGAGGGGGAGGGGGAGGGGGGGGGGACTGGCGGCTGCGGGCGCCGGAGCGCAACGACGAGGCGCCCAGCTTCAAGCCGGGGGCGATGACTTGGGACACGGAGGACCGCACGGCGGCGGCGGGGGCGGCGGGGGCGGGGGCGGCGGGGGGCAAGGGCAAGGGGAAGCAGGGGGGCAAACCCGCTGGCGCCACGCCGCCGCCCTCGACGGACGAAGCCAACGGCGGGAAGCCCAGCCCCGCAGGTGGGCCTGGGGTGGGCTTGGGGTGGGGCCGTGGGCCTGGGCTGGGCCTGGGCTGTCAAGCTGGCTTCTAGAGTCCGTTCGGTGTCGCGCCCCTGGCCCTTCCTCACCCGTCTCTCCCCCCCTCCCCTCTCCCCCCCCCCTCCCCCCAGAGTGGTACGAGGCGCAGGGGCACGTCAAGTACATTGAGTCAGCCACCACCACCGGCGCAGGTGGGGGGGGGGGCAGAATAGGGGATGGAGTTGAGGGCTAGGCGCGCGCCCGGCCTTAACGCCTGTGAATCTTCAACGCCTTCCCTGCCCGTCCGCCCGCCCGACCTGCTGCTGCTGGGAACCCAACTTCTCCCCCCCCTTCCCCCTCCCCCCCCCACCCTCCCCAGCCTCCCGCTCCTTCACCTCCACCGCCTGGGCCCCCACCGCCAAGAACGAGCGCGCCCGCACGCGGCTGCAGCGGGTGCCGGCCAAGAAGGGCTACGTGCGGCTGCACACCAACCTGGGTGGGTATGTGGGGGGGGCAGGGGGGTTGGGCAGAGCGAGGGCGAGGGGCTGCCGGCTCCAGGAAGGGGGTATGATGGGAGGCCGTGAAGGGTGTGGTTAGGATGCGTAGGGTCGGCGCGTGTGGGTGTGGAGGTGCCCCACCGCGCCCTCCCACGCCGTCGCCTCTGAATGAAGCCCACCACCACCAAACCCTCCCCCCCCAGCCCACCCCTCTCACCCCCTACCCCGCCCCCCCAGGGGACCTGAACGTGGAGGTCGACTGCGACCTCGCCCCCCGCACCGCCGAGAACTTCCTGGCGCTGTGCAGCATGGGCTACTACACGGGGACCACCTTCCACAGGTCCATCAAGAACTTCATGATCCAGGTCGGGAGCCGGATCTGGATCTGGATCTGGATGGGGATCCAGGCGGGGGGCCGGGGGCTATACGCCCAGGCGGGTTTGTGAGGTCCGTGGAGCTGGGGGCCTAACCTCATCTGCCAACGTACCTACCTTCCCCCCCAGGGTGGCGACCCCACGGGCACGGGCAAGGGCGGGGAGTCCATCTACGGACCCACATTCAAGGTGGGGGGCGGGGGTGGAGAGGGGGGGGATCAGGGGTCGGGTTCTACAGAGCGGCAGCGCGCGTCTTTGCCCCCGCGCAAGTGCTGCCCATGGCCGAGCTCGCAAACGCGCTGCCCTCCCCCTAAAACCCTTACGGCCCCCTCTCTTCCCCCTTTCCCCCCCCCCCCCAGGACGAGCTGGACTCCCGCCTGGTGCACGCGGGCCGCGGGGTGCTGTCCATGGCCAACAGCGGACCCAACACCAACGGGTCGCAGTTCTTCATCACGTACAAGGTGGGGGGTGGAGGCGTGGGGGAGAGGGTGAAGGGGTCTGGGGGAGGGAGGTGGTCAGTGGATGGGGGGCGGGAGCTTGCTTGCCTCGAACACCGTTACTCGCCCGCAGGCGCACAGGATTGGGCCCCTCAAGCCCTTACCTCCCTGCCCCCATCCCCCCCATCCCCAACCCTCCCCTCCCCCCAGAGCTGCCGGCACCTGGACTTCAAGCACTCTGTGTTTGGCCGCGTGGTGGGGGGCCTCGAGGTGCTGGCGGCCATGGAGAAGACCCCCGTGGACCCGGACGACCGGCCCACGTCCCCCATCACCATCACGGGTGGGGGGGAAGAAGAGGGGGAAGGGGAGGGAGAGGTGGAGTATGCGTTGGGGGGCGAGCTCCGCAGACGGACTCGGACCGGGGGCACGGTCAGAGGGCAGGGAGGCGTGAGGGCAGGGACCCGGGGGGCTGGGTGGGGAAGGGAGGCTGCCCGCTGCGGGCCATGCCTGCTGCGTCGTGGCCCTGACGACACATGTCGTCCGCCCGTGCTCCCCCGGCTCCCCGCTCCACTGCTGGCTCAGACCCCTAGCGAAGGTAGCCGGTGCAGGGGCATCAGTCCTTACCTCGACACCCTCACACACACGCACACCCTCCAGTCGGGTGCAGTTTGCGCCTCACGCCTTCGGGGTCGTGCCGGGCTTTCTGCTTGCTTACGGTTTCCTCGTTGCCAAACGCACACCCTCCAGGTGCTACGGTGTTCACCAACCCCTTTTTCGAGCTGGAGGAGGAGGAGGCCAAGAAGGAGGCGGCGGAGCGGCGGAAGCGGGAGAAGGAGGAGGCGGCGGCCTCGGATCCGCTCGCGAACAAGGTGGGGCAGGGCGGGGTTGGGCCGGGGCTGGGGGGCGGGGAGCCGGGCTGCTACGGGGACGACGCGGGAGTGGGGCTGGGCGTGCGGAGGAGGAGGGCTCAGCGTGATATGGGCCCACCCGAGGAGTCTGGCGACCCGCCATCACTCCCCCCGTCCGCCCCAACGCTCCTCCCACCCACCCCACCCCGCCCCGCCCCACCCCGCCCCCAGGTCGGCTCCTGGTACTCCCAGCCCTCCTCGGCACTGGCGGAGGAGGGCGGTGCGCGACCCGCCCCCGCAGCAGGTGGGCCCCCCCTCCCGCCCCACACGTTTGGCACTCGGCGCTCAGCGCCCCTTGCCGTCGGGTACGGAAGCCCCTGGCTAGCACCTTGAGACCGGCAGTGGTTAGGGACCAACAGCGGACCTCCTTGTGCTACGAGAGCCTCGCTCTGCGCAGCTCCGGGGTGCAGCCCTGAAGCCCACATGCTCGAGGGGCCTGCCTGCATGCCTGCACGGAGGCTGCCTTGCCCCCTCCCCGCCTGAACCTCCCCTTGATGCAAGTCTCTGCGCCGCCCACCCCACCCCACACACACAGGCCGAGGCGGCGTGGGCAAGTACATCGGGGCCCTGGCGGCGCGGGCGGCGGCAGCGGCGGCGCCGGCGGGGGATCAGGCGCAGGAGGCGGGGGGCAAGGGCGCGGGGGAGGGGAGAGGCGGGGCCGGGGGCGACGCGGGCGCGGGGGCGGGGGCCAAGGGCGAGCCGCCGGTGAAGAAGGCCAAGGTGGGGGGCGGGTTCGGCAACTTCGACTCGTGGTGAGCGGTGAGCGCAGTCCTCGGTGGTTGTTATGCATGGAGAGACCCCAGCGGGGTGTACGGCAGCTGCAGGCCGTGGCTTGGCAGCCGACCTCAAGGGCTTGCCTCCTGAAAGCCAGGGGCCTGCAGTGGAGCAACCTGGTGGGCGGTGACGGGCGAGGAGTCGCTACGAAGGGGGGGCGGCACTGCGGAAGGCTGCCGGTAGGCCGTCGCCGCGCTGGGCACATGAGGAGGACGTTTGGCAAGGAGACCAGTGCGGGTGGGGGGTCGGTCGCATGCGGACCGCGCGTGGGGTTGAGCTGTTGCGCGCCATCTCCACACCCATCCGCCCTTGAACAAACATGTGTCCGCGCAGTACGGGTACTTTGATAGAGCCGTACAGCAGTGGGGCCAGGAGGGCAAAGCGGACTGGTTGAGACAAGCGCCATCGCCTTTCGGGGTTTGGGGAGGTTTGGGGCTGAGCCCCCTTCAGCCCTCGAGACGCCTCTGTTTCGAGATGGGGCTGTTGCGGAGGCCAAAGTGGGGAGCCTGTGATTGCAGGCAGGCAGGGGGGGCCACTGTACTCGCAGGGGCCGTGCAGCGTAGTCAGGGAGGGACAGGCAACCAGGACGCCAGCAACGGCCGCGACCGGGCGGAACCGGGTGCGACCACGCGGGCCCAGGCACGCGGCAGGAGGCCCAACGTCGGCCCAGCCCCGGCCCATGCTCCGGCCCGGTATGGCTGCTTATACCATTGTCTCGGCGAACGGTGTACGCATTGTCTGATACGCAATTACTATTACGGCATACCATACGCATACCCTCTTCCGCACTGCAACTGCTCAGCTGTTGTGATCGGTCGCAGCACACTGAGCGTTCCTCGCGCTGCACAGTGCGTACAACCGTAGGACCAGACATGTCTGAACAGAAGCAGGCGGCCTATGACGTGTCGGTGGACGTCTCGCGCATTTTCGAAGCCCACATCCTCCGCTACATCGCCTTCTGCCTGCCTATAAACGATATCGCATGCGCGCTGCGACCAACAAACAAGGCTACCTGGGAGGCTCTTCAAGAGTGCGCGCTCATCTTCTTAGGGGACCCAGTGCCCCCAGCAGTTTTTGCCGCGCACTGGTCCGACCCGAACGCCGTCCGGGGCCTCACGCGCGTGCAGCGCACCCGGCTGCTCTCCCTCACCGCGGCCACGGGGGACCTGGCGAACTTGGAGGTGGCCGTGGCGGCAGCGGGCCTGGTGCCGACAGCTGACTCAGTGTCTGCTGCCGCTGCCGCCGGGGAGTTGGAGGCGTGCACCTGGCTGCTGGAGCGGGGGCTGGGGTCGCGGGCCTGGGAGCTGGACAGGGCCCTCTCCGCCGCCGCCCGCGCCAACCAGCGGCCGGCCTGCGAGTGGCTCCTGGGGCACGGGGCGTCGCTGGCCGAACCACCAGGCTGGGGCGCCGAAGATGCCGTCACATCGGCCGCCAGGGGCGCGCACCTCGACATGGTGGGGTGGCTGCTCGACCAGGGGGCAGCGCCCAGCGAGCACACCTACGGCGTAGTGCTGGTGGCGGCCGCCAAGGGCGAGCGCCCAGATCTCCTGGAGCGGCTGCTCTCCAAGATGCCGGAGGGTGCGGTCTGGGGCGCGATCCTCGCGGCCGCTGAGGCGGGCCTGCCGGAGCTGATGCACCGGCTGTACGAGCAGCAGTTCCCGGAGCGCCGCGTGCCGCCCCCCGACGACCTCGCTCGCCTGCTCCGTACGGTCGCCACGGGCTGCGACCTGGCCACCCTGCAGCACTGGTGGCACCGGCTGCGGGGCTCTCGCGAGCCTTCCCACGAGGCCAAGGCTGCCGTCATCAGGGCGGCCGCCGCCGCTCACACGCCCGACTGGCGGGCCAAGGTGACGTGGCTGGCGGAGCAGGGCCTGCCCACAGCGTCGGTCGGATTGGAGGCCGCCGGCTGCCCCGACGCCGTTGAGAGGCTCACCTGGCTTCAGCAGGAGCTGGGCTACTGCCCGCAAGTCGACTGCCTCGCGTTCGCCGTGGGGGGCGGCAACGAGGGGACCGTACGCTTCCTGCTGAGCCAGGACCTGCAGGGGACCTTTGACGAGGAGAACACGAGCAGGCTCCTGGGGCCGGCGCTCGTCAACGTGACCTTCACCTGCAGGGAGCGCCTGTACGAGGGCCCGCCCCGCCGCACCCTGGAGCTCCTGCGCCTCGTAAGGGAGGCGGGCCGGCTGCCCGCACTGCCCTGCCTGGGACAGGCGAGTTGCCGCGCAGGCTGGCCGGGGTGGAGCCCGAACAGTTTGCGTTATCGCATGCCTTCCTGGTATGCGGTTGCATGGGTTTGTGCGACAGTGCCAATGTTGACGCCCCACCCCCCGCCCTGCTCCGCCCTGTGTAGGTCTTCGAGCTGGCACTGTACGGCGGTCACTTGGAGGCCGCCAGCTGGCTGCTCGAGGAATGTACGGCACGGAATCCAGGATTTCGGCTCAGCGCGAGCCACCTCGCCTGGGGCGCTCGGTCGGGCAGCGTCCGCGTAATGGAGTGGCTGCGGGAGCGGGGCTGCCCGCTGGGGCCGGAGGCGTGGGACATGCAGGCGGATGAGGGCGAGCGGCGGCCCGATGAGGACGCCTACCCTCCCCAAGTGGGCGCCGCGGACTCGGGCTGCCAGGCGGCGCTGGAGTGGCTGGCCGAGGCGGGGTGCGAGATGCCGGTGCGTGCAGGTTGGGCGGGGGCTTTACTTCCGGTTCCCGGCAGGCTGGGGGTTCCTGGCCAGAAAGCACACTGGAGATGGAACGGCCACTTGGTTTCCTTTGGACCTGCGCCTCGCGGTGGGCTTGGGCCTTGGGGTCCCCCTGCCTACCTTGGATTTCCAACAACCAACTGACGTTAGTTGACTCCGTGGCGGTTGCCTTTTGCCCGCAGACGTACGGCGAGCCGTACGTCACGGCCGCAGTCAACGGCGACCTCCGCACCCTGGCCGTCCTGCGCCGCCTGCGCGTGCCGCTGGGGACCAACAGCGGAGCGCTCCAGCTGGTCATGTGCTACGGAGCGCCCCTGCCCGCGGTCAGGCAGCTGGCGGGGATGCTGGCCGAGGAGGCCATCCCCGTGCCGTGGGCTGAGGCCAAGAAAACTATGGAGGGGGTGCTCGAGTACCAGCGGTGGGGGGCTTGGTGCGAGCGGCGACGCGGGGCGGAGGACGACGATGGCTGGGACAACCGGAACGAGCGAATGAGGGGGGAGGAGTGGTTTGAGGAGCTGCTGGCGTGGATCGAGGCTCAGCGGGCAGCGGCCGACAAGGAGAGCCGGGAGAGGCGGTGGGGCCGTGAGGGGGGGCGGAGTGGGAGTGGGAGGGGGAGGAAGACGCGTAGCCGGGAGTGCTGGTAGGGGTGCTGGCGCCGGGGCAAGACAGCAGTCTTGGGGGTGGGGTGGGTATGGAGGGAGGGCTGCCCCTGAAGGGGGAAGAGGTGCGGGGTGCGGGGTGAGGGCGTCAGCGTCGCGGGCGCGGTTGCAGCGAAGATGGCGGGGGGAAACGAGGGTGGTTTGAGATTTTGGCCCTTGGGGATCCCAGCTGCCTAGGCTGAGGCTGTGTGCGGGCCTCTTGAAACAGGGCAACTGGTGTTGGCACGCGTTGCAGGGGCGGCCTTGACTCGTGAAGGCCGCGGTTGACTGACCTGTCTCGTGCAAGCGTTGGAGGTGTGACGTTTGGCGAGCCGGTTGCGGTGCCACCGGGGCCGGTGCATTTTGGAGTTCGAGGGCTGGTAGAGCGGTAGAGAGCGCTTGCGTCACGCAAGCCGCGGACAATCTCAATGAGCGGTCGCAGTGCGCGAATGAGACCAGAGTGGTCTGGGGCGGTCCTATTGGGCGGGGCGTTGGCAGCTCCACGGGCAACGGCCCCTGCTGTTTGACGACGCGAATGACGCCGGAGTGGTCTGGGGATGTAGTTACGTTGCGTGTGCCACGCTGCAGGAGGCTGCGGTGCACGACAGGCCCCTGCTAGGCACACAGATTCGGTCGGCTGTCGGCCTGCTGATGAACCCGAGCTCCCTAGGGCATGCGCACGCTCAGGGCCCTTACTTGCCATGAGCGCTACCGGCCCTGCCGTCTGCCGTGTAACCAAAGCCTGGTGGGTGGGCGTTGGGGCGTTGTTCTGCCTCCGGCGGAAGATGAGGCAAGCCAAACTCCTCTACTTCGCAGAGATTGAGCTCGCCCATCAGGGTTGCTGCTGCATCCAGGCTCCCATGTGCTGCGCGGTCGCACGCCAGTGGTGGGCATGGGCGAGGTGTACGCTGGAGTCCAGGGGTGAAGCGGCGGTGGGAGCAGGGCCCAGCTGAGGGGGCGCACGGTAGCCAGGCTGATGTGGGGAATGAGAAACGGGGACGAGGTTATGCGAGAAGCAAGGCCAGCAAATTGCAATCCCTGAGGCTGATGGGGGGGCAAAGGGCGTAGGCGTCCGGGTGGTCCCAGGCAGCAGCGCAGGGGCGGGCAACGGGCACATGAGCGCGACATGGAGGCTAACACCACCGGGAGGCAGAGACAGGCCCCCACAATCAAGCAAGGAGCGAAGCCCCAGGACCCCAGCGGGGCAGGAAGCGGCAGTGCAGGGAGTGAGCCGGGGATTCGGGCAAACCCGCTGGGAGCAGCGACGCACAACGGCCACCCCACGGGGAGGCTGGACGGGGTCAGGGCAGCCGACATCGGAGGTGGGGGCCTCCAGTGGAAGTGTGGAATCCCTCGCTTCCTCCTTCGAGACTCTACGCTTCGCATGCGGCGCCCTAGTCGGGCCTGAATTAATCAGCAGGGTGAGGCTGCTCGCAGGGCTAGGACGGCGGATCCGAGGATGGAGAGGAATTTGAGAGGATCGAAGTGCACGACTGATGTCGCGAGGGACGCGGTGGCGTAAAGAGCGGGGGGCAGGATCGGGGAGGGGATCTCGCAGGGAGCGGGGTGGATGGGCTCGAGGGGGAATTGGACGGTGGACGCACGAACGAGCGGGTGTGTTCGTGCGAGCAAACGTGGCCACGCCCTGCTGACGACGCATATGCGCGCTGCCTCTGCATAAACACAGACGCTCATCTTCATAGCCGAGAGGACAGGCACTCAGCTTGCCTCGTTGAGGGCGTGGCATCGACCGAAGCCTGTGCTTGAGTTCTGCAGCCTGCAAGACTTGCTTGTCCAGCTGAGACGCACGCAACTAGACTAGATTCCAGCGAATGAGGCCTTGTTGTCCTTGGCCATAGCCCTAGACCAATTCCTGATCTCCACCAAGCACCTCCAACCTAGCGAGCCAGCAAAACGAGCCAACGACGAGTAACGTGATGTTGGGCTGGAGGACGCCACGCACGTCGCGCGAGCCGGTTCCGAGCGCTAATAGCATGTCGAGCGCCAGGATGTGGCGCCACGCGAGGACGCTGGTGGGCCAGCATGCTCGCGCCACGCCTGCCACCTGGTGGCCATCCAGCTGGTCAAGCGGGCAAGTAATGCGCTGGACACGCCAGACATGCCATCAAGCTCGGCATCCTCCTCCCCGCGACTGCTCCCCGCTGTCTTGACACGGGCCCTGACCGCTGCAAAACCCGCCCCCCCTCCCCCCTCCACCTCAGGCCCCGGGCCTGGAGCTCCTCCCTGTCTGCTGCCTGCCTGGGCCCCGCCGACGGAGCCGCCTCCACAGCGCCCTCTGCAGTCGCCTCCACGGATGGCGCCCCCGCCACCCCCGGGCCCGCCACCCCGCCCGGCTCCCGGCTGCAACCGCAGCGCCACACGTCGGCCACCATGGTACGATGCAACGCTGCTGTGACACGGTTACTCTCCGGTTACTTCGCGTTAGGAAGGGTTACGGAGGGCTGCAGGGGGGCAGGAGGATTTGGCTTGGGATTCGCACCAGTCTAGGTGCGGGTGCAGGAGCACTGGAGGAGGGAGGGGCTTGGGAAGGGCTGAAGGGCCCAAACCTGCGGTGTGTAGTAGAGCACAGGAAGCCGGGCTCACGCCTGCCGCCGGGATCAGGCGGCTGGGGTGGGGGCTGTTGGCTTCCGGGGTCAGCCGCCTGGGTAGGGGTCTGCGGGGGACTGCTAGCCGCCGGCAGTCCCCTCTCCAGCTCAGCCAACTCTGCCTCCTGTGCCCTCCCGGCCACCCCTGACCCCACACGCCTCAACCCTCCCCCACCACCCGGCCCTCCCCCCCCCAAGGGCTACGGCTCGCACCCCCCTCCCCGGCGCGGCTCCGTCCCGCTGTGGACCGACGACCCGCTCCCGCCCCTGCCGCGGCTGCCCATCCAGCGCCGCATCTTTTGCAACCGGGCGCTCAACATGAAGCAAATCAAGGTGGGGGTGGGGGTGGGGGTGGGGGTGGGGGTGGGGTGGGGGTGGGGGTGGGG